>PVKB01005228.1:0-105408 GCA_004027205.1 Ctenodactylus gundi
GCGGGGGCTTCTCGCACCTTAGCGTCCATGAAGGCTCACACCATCCATTCTACCTCCAGCTTTTTCATCTGGAAAATGCCTGTATGTATCAATCAGAAAAGACTCGCTGCTGTAACAACCAGCCCCATACCTCAGGGCCCCACCACCCTGATAGTACATGCTGAGAGGCCCACTCAGTGACCTCCACTCTGCTGAATCAACCCAGTGGTTTGGCAGCCAAGGGCTTCCAATATTTGGCTACATCTTCTGCACCCAGCCAGCAGCCAGGAAAGAGGTGCCTGGCCCTGGAGATAGGCAGAGGGTTTACAGCCTAATCTGGAGAACTGGGAAAGGTACTTTATTTCTGAGTGCCTTTCATCAGCTAAAAAATGCAGAGCATCTGTCTCTTAATCCCTCAGGGTCAAGCACTATACAGTCTCTCCAATCTTCACTGTCCTCTGTACTCAGGGATCACCCTCCTCTGTGGCAGCCATGATGGAATCTGTCCCTCTGCACCTCCACACAAAGCACACAAATATCAGCAGTCTGTGTTAGAACAATGCTTACTTGTCTTTAACAAGCAAGAGGGGGAAAAGCAGATTTATACATGAATGGAGAAGTAAAGAGTGAACGCTTTTCTTTCTTTCTATAGTTTCGAAGTTTCTTCCAAAGACCCTTGGTGGGAACTACAAAACATGGGACATAGCAGGAGGAAATGAGGTCACTGAGAGTATGTTCTGGAAGAGAGTAGTGGGCCGCAGCTTCTCTCTCTCTCTTTCTCTCTCTCTCTCACTTGCTTTCTCTCTCTCCTTCTCTCTTTCCCTCCTTCCTAGCCACAACAAAGCTACAGCTTTCCTCTTCCACACATTTTCGTCATGATGCACTGCGCCCACCACAGACTCAGAGTGACACAGCCACATGATGATGGAATGAACCCTCTGAAGTTATGGCTCAAAATCAAACTCCTGCCCCCTTGTACTGTGTTAGAGCAGTGGAAAGTGACTAACAGTATCTTCCTCCTTTAGAAGCGGGGACATATTGAAGGAAGGAGTAAAAGGTGCAAAAAAGAAAGGGCCTTTGCATCAATTATGTAACAGTAGCAATTTGGCCCATTTTTGGTGCACTAGACACTGTACTAAGCAACTTTTATCTATTAACACTCAGTTGCACCCTTATGAGGAAGGTGTATAACACAGATACTGTAAAAAAAAAACATAATAATAAAGGAGATTCAGCAACCATGATTAGCTTTTTCAAAGTGTCACCCTCAGAGAGTGACACCATTAAGATTTGAACATAAAAATTCCACTCAGCAGTGTACGTGACCACGAAGGACATGTGTGGTAGAGAATAGTTATCTATAGTGATACATGAGCTAGTCTTTCCTCTGTAACTGTGACAAAATACCTGAGACAATCAACTTAAAGAGAAGAGAAGTTTATTTACTTCAGTTTGGGATATTTCAGACCATGATCAGCAGTTCCTACTGCTTCGTCCTGTGGACACATCATGACAGGAGCACATAGTGAAAGAGCTACTAACCTCACTGCCAGAACCAAAGGATAAAGAAGAGGAGAGCCTGGAATGCCAATACCTCTCTCCATCAAGGGCATACCTGCAACCGTTTAACTTCCCCCCACTACGTTCCACCTCTTACACAGTCCACCACCTCCCAACAGCACCACAGGATAGCAAAACAGCCTGCAATCGAGAGGCCTTTGGGGGATAGGGGACACTCCAGATCCTAACTAAGGCAGTGTGCAAGTTTTTTTAAAAAAAGCATTCAGAGTAAGCCAGAAAACAGGATCAAGCCATCTTTGCTGAGCTCTCACGGTGCTGGGGAAGTGCCCCTCTTGCAGGCACCTTCAAGTGACCCTGAGCTCTCACCGGGGCCGAACACCACCATGACAAGCAAGTCGAGGGTAGCGCCATACTTCTTCTGTATGCACAGCAGACTTCCTCAGCTACTCCGCCCCACAGGGATCCCCAAGCTTCCCTCTACCCCTCCCGGAAAAGAGGAAAGTGCAGGAGAAATGTTGATATTCCAAGCCACATGTTTCATTTTTAAATTAGAAACACTTATTAATTCATATTCTCCCCATTCTTGTTATTACTTTTGAACAGTCAAATTATTTGTGCCCTGCTTTTATTGAGGCCCCTAATCTTCAGTGCTGAGGGCCTAAAATTGTCATTCAGTCTAAATTAATAGCACTTTTATTGGCTCATTATTTCTGACATCTGGTTGGAAGTGCAAAGCAATAACTATTAGGTAAGAACCGCAGTCGACTCTGATTAGAAACTAATAACATTAGCAATAAACTTTAAGCGTGCCTGCCATGAAGCTGGATCAAAAAGAGAGGATGCAGGGATGCTCCGCGGTGGAGAGAAACAGGGGCAGGTGGCAGGGCCCACCCCCAGCTCCTGCCGGATCAGAGCACTGCACGTTTTTGACTTATAGCACCAAAATCAAAATCCGGTCTTCTAACAGGGAAGAAAATTGGTGGCAGATAAAAAGTGCAATGCTTGAAAGGAAATCCAGCAAATGGAACGCTACTCTGTATCTCCTGTGTTTCCGAATAGTTCATAAAGATTCTAATAGTTTTCTCTCAACATTTTCCCTTCCTCTCCAAAAATAAAACGGTACAGAATGTCCACACTCGTGTTGGTAACTTCCGACATTTATCGCACACTCACTGTGACCAGCCCTTCTTACACGTATCACGGTAGGCAATCCTCAGTAAAGTGGGCTGTATCGCAGCCACCCTTCCTCCTACCTCCAGATGGGGAGCCTGAGGCCCACAGAGGGAGTGTCACCGGGGGGCCCACACAGCAAGCACAGTAGGAGAGCCAGGCTGGCGTCCTGAAGCCCGTGCTCTGTCGCCTCTCACTACACCGCCATCCTTGCTTTGACCGTGTAACGAGTGTTTATCGAGCCGTACAATTTGCCAGGTACTCGCCTTCACAGAGGAAGACTAAACTGCCAAGAAACCCGGACGCATGGGCACTGGGCACCAAGCACTTTGCTGCATTGGTGCAGCAGCTCCCCACCTTCCGACGCCCCCTCTTCCCGGATTGTCCCTATGGGAGTGCAGCCAGAAAGCCGGAGGCGTCCTCTTGTTTACCACTTCTATTAGTCTACATATATGATCACAATGGCCCCACTGAGAAATTTGTGCACATTCGTATCATGTCAACTTGGCAACCCTAAAAGAAGATAATCCAGGTCATGTTACCACCGAGCTGGGAACCCTCGTTTAACCACCTCTTGTGTTCATGACAAGGGATAAAATTCAGCGAGATGACTCTTCTCCACCTGGAGCAACCCCACATCCATCCTACCTCACAAACTCTGTGGTTTATAACTTCATACCTGTGCCATTTGGGTCACACCAATCCTACAAATCTTTTTTCCACTCAGTAAATAGACCTGCACTAGATTCCTCAGGGCTTCTGCACTTGCCTGTCCTCTATCTAGAATGTTGTTGACAAATGAAAATTTATGTGTATTTCTGCTGTAACACGAGAGGCTCTATATATGCATACATGGTGGGATGGTAAAATCCTATTAAGTGGCATATCCACGACCTCACATACTTACCATTTTGTGCTGAAAACCTATCCTCTTAGCAATTTTCACATATATCATATGTTACAGTCACTCTGAGATGCAGCCGAGGTGGACAGCCCTGGACAGCAGCTTCAAATTAAGAGTAACATTAGCAGAGAGTCACGACTACATTGTCTCCCACCATCCCCACCCAGATGGGACCATCTAGTTGCAGAAGACCAAGCTCAGGACTCCCACTGATTCTGCATTATGGTGAGCCATATAATTATTTCATTTTCATATTACAATGTAATAACAATAGAAATAAATTACACAGTAAGTGATTTGCCTTTGATTAATCCCAAAACCATCCTCCCACCCCATCCCATCCTCTGGGGGAAAATAATTGTCCATAAAACTTGTGCCTGGTGCCAAGTAGCACTCGGGGGCACCTTCGTAGCCAGCCGCTCCTCCACTCAGCCCCGGCCCCGGGGAACCAGGCTCAACCTGCCCGCTTCTCTGATTCCCACCTGGCAGACCTCACAGTTAGCGTGGTGTCTTCCGGGCTGCTCCCACGTGTCTTCTGGTTTTCCTCACGTCCTTCCGGTTTTGCTCAAATGTCCCCACCGATGATGCTTCCCGTCCCCTTCTTACTTTATGTGCGTCCACGGCATGTTTTAGCACCCAGCAAGCTAGGCGCTAGTTAGCGGGCTAGGCGGGTTTGTGTGAATGTCTTTCTCAGCCTTCCACTAACGTGTAACTTCTAAGAGAGCAACAGAACATGCCTGTGCTAATCAACGTTCTGTCACTGTGATAAAATAGCTATGAAAAACAGCTCAGGGGAGGTAAAGGTTATTTTGGCTTGCAGTTGAGCGGTTTCAGTCCATGGTCGCATGGCCTCATTGCTTTTGGTGGAGATCAGAAGGCCATGCAGGAGGGTGTGGTAGAGAAAGGCACTCACATCATGGCAACTGGGAAGCGGAGAGAAGAAAGAAGGGGCCAGGATCCCACTATCCCCTTCAAGAGCACACCGCGAGTGACCTAACTGCTTCCACTGGGTCGCACTTCCTAAATGTCCCACCACTTCCTATTAATGCTAAGCCTTCAGCACACCGCCTTTAGGGAACATTCCAGATCTCAGACAAAATGGTGTCTATTCTGTCCCTGTTCCTGTGCTTAGGATGGTGTGTGGCAAATAGCAGATTCACAACTCATATCTATTGAATAAGTAAATAAACTGTATCCCCAAAGATTTTATCTGTTTAGAAAATCAACCTTAGTCTCCATTGCCAGAAAACAATCAACATCACAGACCTCACTCATAAATCATCCTTCAGAAAGCACTGTAAGGCAGCCAAGGGGTTATCACCGGAGGGGCACCACGGGGAAGTTCTCTGGGCTCATGGCTGTGTGAGATGTGCCAAGGTGCGGGGATGGAGAATGACTGCCAGGAGGAAGCGCAGAGCAGCGCACAGAAGAAAAAGCGAACGGCACTGTCCCTTACAACTTGTTATGCTCCACCCATTGGGAGCTTCATTCCACCTCCCTGAGCCTCAGCTTCCACACCACAGTGACAGCCACCGTGCACATGAAATGGAAACCAGGCGCAGCCCCACCAACAGCTTCCATGGGGTGCTCAGCAGTGTGAGTAATACTTCTCCATCCCCTGGCAACTCTGAGGGGAGCTGGCAGGGGCCTGGAGTGTGCAGGTTCTTAGCAGTGACCTTCACATTGAGAGAGAAATATGCTCAAGTGCTAGCCAAGGCTTCGGCAAACGCAGCTGGCCCTGGAAGAAAACACAAATCTAAACATGGAAATTCAGTTTGTTTCTCTCCAAAAAAATGACCTCCTTAAGATTTAGCTGATCTCCTCTGTTTGCAGTGAGGATCCAAAAATGCAAGTAAGTCCCAGAACAGAAGGAAGGAAAGACACAAGCTCAAGTGTGGAGCACCACAGTGGCCCTCACTGCCCAAGAGTGCCTGTCACTGAACATTGCTCTCAGATGGTCTCCAGTTTTGCATAATGCTAAAACTTCTGTGCCTACAACTGTAAATTGGGCAGCAGCTGTTAATTCTCTAAATAATCTCATGTGGAAGACACAGGATAGGGCTCAATGTTAAGCTTCCACCATACTAATGAAGAAACTGCGGTTGAGAGTCCATGACTTGACTCTGCCCCTACATCCAGCAGGTGACTGAGTTGGGACAATCATCCAGTGCATCACACACCTGTGTCTCTCAGTACCAGATGCTCCCAGAGGTAAGTCAAACTCAATTGATGGGCAGAAAAATTGCCTGACAGTGAGTTACCATTCAGTAGTATGTGCTTGATGCGAGGGACGGTTCCAGATACGTTGCTACTTGATCTAAACTTCACTACAGTCCTTTAAGATATTACTTCCCAGAACTTCCTTCTCCTTTAGATTTAAAAAAAAAAAAGAGGCTAAAAGAGGTTAACTAAAGTTCTCAGGGCCAGACAGCTAGAAAGTAACAACAGTGGCACAAAAATTGACTCCCACATCAGACTCTTGCCTTTAGACAAGGGTGTCTCTTTTATGCTGTAGACAGAAGGGCAGCATGGGGAGATGAAGAACCCTATTCTTCTGCAAATCCCTAGAAGAAGTCCTTGCCAGACAAGAGAAGGATGCCCATGCCCCAGCAACCATTAAATGGATCTTTAAAAGTAGTATCAAAACTTTAGCTGAATTTACCACCAGTGACTCCAATTACTAGCTGAAAAATCCTGGTCAACTGACCCAAAGTTCCTAAACTTCAGTCTCCTAACCATTTCATGGTACACACCATAGAGGGATATTTCTAGAATTAAGCCAAATACTCAGTGCAAGCCACTAAGCATTGGTGTGAGGAAAGTTTCTATCCTGCTTTTATTTTTCTCATAAAAAAGGAAGACAAGATTGGAAGTGGTGGAAGAAGACTGTGGAGGTTCTATGGAGCAGGACTTAATAGAAAACATCAGAGGAGAAACGCCTGGAATCCCAGGGAGATCCTGAGAACTGTGGTGTAGCCATACAGATAAGGATAGGCACAGGAATGAAAGATGAGGGTGGGCGGGGGACATAGCTAGGCGATTAAAGCACTTGCTTAGTGAGTACAAGGACCTCAAGGGTTTGATTCTCCAGCACCACACAGGCAGGGCATGGTGGCACACACCTGTAATCTCAGCACTCAGTAGGGTGAAGCAGGAGAATTGCTATGAGTTTGAGGCCAGCCTGGGCTATGAGTGAGTTCAGAATCAGCCTAGACTAAAGAGCAAGACATTGTTTTTTTAAAAAGGAAAGAAAAGAGAGAGAGAGAGAGAGAGAGAGAGAGAGAGAGAGAGAGAGAAGAAAGAAGGAAAGAAAGGAAGAAAGGAAGGAAGAAAGAAAGAAAAGAAGGAAGGAAGGAAGAAAGAAAGGAAGAGGAAGAGGAAACAGATGAGGAACTTGGGCCACTGCCCCACCATAGCAGGACAGGTCCCACCAAGCATAATCAGGTCTTTCCGCCTGCTGTGACACAGCAGGGCTGAGGATGCAGCTCGGAGGTAGAGCACTTGCTTAGCCTGTGCAAGACACAGGGTTCCATCCCCAGGATCACGAAACAAACAAACAATAATCTATAAAGGTATCCATGCCCCCACTAGGGCTCTCTGGGTTCTGGGAGGACACACTGCCCTCCCTCCTGGTAACTCCAGCTTCCAGCTTCTTACCAAGACTGGTTACTTCTCTTCTTTACCAAACGATCACATCTCCTCCTGCTTCAGGAAGCTTTGTACTGGGAGTGTTGTACTAGGAGTGGGGGCAGGAGGTAAACTGAGGCATGCAAGGTGGTCACGGCCATCTTGGACAAAGTGGCACGGCCACCGATGGACTCAAGAAACAGGCAACCTGGGCCTGGAAGCATAGCTCAGCGGCTAAGAGTGCTTGCCCAGGGTCGATTCCCCAGCACTACGTAGGCTGGTTGCACTGGCATGTGACACATCTCTAGAAACGAAGAAATAGAAAATAAAGGCTTATTTATACTACCAGGCGTGGCTCAATTAAAAAAAAAAAAAAAGCAGGCAGCCTGCAGGGATTCAAGCTGCTCCACCGCCTTCCAAAGCTGTACAGCTGCCTGCATGCTCTGGGTGCAGGTGAAACATCCTTTCTTCCAAATTGACCTTGACGCTGTCAGCCAGTTATGGGTACACCCCACTCCGTGTGAGTTACTGACTCCTAACTCTTACATCAAGAGCTCCTTGGACTATCAAGATAGAGCTTCCAACAGGCTGCTATGTGCAGAGGCGAGATGGCAGGATGGCAGGTGGCTTGGAGAACAGATCTGTGGAGCCTGTGGGAATCCAGAGTGCTTCCCAGCGGGGCACTGATCCCTTAGGGACTATAATTTTGGTAAAGCCTCAGCTCCTTGCAAAACCTAGAAAAGGAGAAATTGACTGAAAGGAAACCCTGCAAGGTAAACTAAGCCTATAGCTAGTTCCAGCAAGTGGCCTTTCAACTTTTCTTCCTTCATACTCAGGCACCCAGACTTTTCCCATAACCACAGCACAGGACAGAAAGAATAAAAACAAAGACTCCGTCGCAAAGCTATGGCTTGAACTCTGATCACACCATTTATATTTGGGGTGAATAGGAAAAAAAGTTCCATCCCTCTGAGGCTTGGGATTCCAGCTACAATATGGGACCATGTCAGTTCCTAGTGTGGATGAGAGAACAGTAGCCCAGAATCAGGGAGGGGGGAGGGCCTACCACCAAGCCTGGCACATAACAGGCACGTAATAAATGGCTTTCTTCCATAGTCATAAAAAGTGACATGAGAATAATGTGCTGGAGAAAAAAGCAGAAGGGTTCCAACCCACTTTAGTTTAGTGGGTGGCAAGAACCCATTATGCAAGTGCCCAGGCTTGGAGGAAGCAATGGACAGTGGCTTCCAGCCAGTGAAGTATCAGCTATAAGCAGTGTGGTAGGTTTATGTTGGCGTGCTCCTGAGAGCTCCTCACCGGGTCAACAGCTACTCCTAAACTACTGAAGTGCTAAAATCCCCTCATAAGAGTGCCATTGTGGCTGGCCCAGTGGTACAGGCCTTTAATCCCAACACAGAAGCGAAAGGATAGCGAGTTCTAGCCCAGTCTGGGTATACTGGTTAGAGGCACAGTTAATAGAATTTATAGAAATGAAGAGAATTTACTTGAAGGACTTACAGGTTTGAAGAGAGATAGCCCAAATTGGCCGTGCTCACACGTGAGAGCTAGAGGATCCCATAGCTGCTCAGACTCATGCCAGAAGGACACCAGTTCGAGATCACAGAACAGCCAGTGTGAGCCTGCCTCTGATCATTGTCCAAAAAGGAAAGACCAGAGGCTGCTGTGAATCCGCTAAGGAGATCTGTGAAGAGAAGACTGTGAACACCAAGCAAACCAGGAGCAAAGCAGTCTCCCAGATTCAAGTGGAGGCCAGAGCTTCTTCGGGAGGAGGCTGCAACAATGTTTCTTCCTCCCTCCTTTCCTCAGTTCAAGCTGCCAGTTGGGCCCCACACCCAAGTTGGGCGCCCTCACCCCATCTTTCTGTTCCTTGAATAAACAACACAAACCTGAAAGCTGTTCTGTGGACATTTCCTCTTGGAACCAATCCCTCCCGTGGTCACACTGGGCAACCTGTTTAGCAAGAGACCTTGTCTCAAAAAATAAATAAATAAATAAATAAATAAATAAATAAATAAATAAATAAAAGGCTAGGGATGTGACCCAGTGTGAAGGCCCTAGGTTCCATCTTCAGTACAAGAAGAAGAAAAAAAGGCAAAGGAGAAAATAGGAGTTGGAGGAAGAGTGTAGAGTTAGAGCACTGTTCTTGGTCAAAGAAAGATGAATCCAAGGCACTTAAGAAATCGCTTCAATATCACCACTCTAGAGTCATACATGACACCCGTGAGGATCCAGCCAGCCAGTCCTGTCTAGCCTTTTTCCTATTATTTCTCCAGTCACGCGCTACAGCTCACAGTTTTCCCAGCCCTAAGTGGTTTCATGCTCTTGTCTGCATAGGTCACTCTCTGTCTCAAAAGTCTGTCATCCTGTTTCTGTCCTGCATTTGACCAGCTCTTGTTCACTCTTCAAAATTCAGTTGTGGCCTCCTCCAAAGATCCTAGGATGGTACCAGTGTGTTTAGAGGCGGATTCTTTCCTGTCGTGGAGCACATGGCACCTTCTAGTCATCTGCTTCTACCTCTAAAGAACAAGTGGTCCGACTTGTCCTCCTGCCAACGATCCAATTAGCACATGAGCGTAGGATGAGCAAATAGATAGATGAATGACCTCAGGGGATATCACAGAACTCAGCTGGGGATGACATTTCAGAATGAAATGTGCAGATAGCAAAATTGTTATTCTCTTCCTCATACAGCTGTCAAAACTTCCTCTCCATTAAACTGGAAAACCAGGCCTGGGGCCACACTGGCCCAGGCAAGATGGAGGTGAGGAAAAAGGCATTTCTCTGAATGGTCTACTTTCTTCTCTTGTTTTTCTGAGCCACTAAACCTTAACACAAAAGTTTATATGCACAAGGGAGAATTAAATGCAAAGAACTCCGTGCAGGACCGTGGCTCCTTCCTGGGTGCTGAGAAAATACACTTGTCGCAGAATCTCTGGTTCGATGCACATGAAATCTGGTGACAACCCTAAGCATTTTCTTGGCCTCACCTCCAGGTTTTCTGATTCAGGTGGTCTTGGGAGGGGCCCAGAAAACAATTTAATGAGCAAGCTCACAGGTGGTTCTGGTGCAGGTGGTCTGGGAAACACACTGTACAAATGCTGCTGAGTGTTTAGTAAGCAGTCCTACTGGTTCCTAAGCCAAGTGTAATTTGCTTTGATTTTTCAAAGACCTACTCTGGGACGACCGTGCTGAAGAGCAAGTATATTTGATATTCTGTTCAGGACTAATGGGAGCAATCAGTTCTCCTCAGCTTGGAGAGCCCATTAGGAGGGCAGATGAGCTGAGTATTTAGACAATCAAGATGTGTATGGAATATCATTTATGACTCTTCTCCCAGGGAAAATAAAAAACAACTCCACACTACAGAGAGCTTGTTTGTGTCCCTGTGCACGTGCAAAACACACACATATGCTGCCTCGTAGATTCATTACCATTTCACATCTACAGTCCCAAAAAACCCTAGGGTCACTGATTTCACCATTTTAGGGAAAAATTAACACCTTTCAAAATAAAGTCAAATCTCTAAGTCTACCAAGCTCAGAAAGGGGTTGTGTAGAAGAAAAAAAATCACATTTGTAAGCCCGGCATTGTGGCAGATGCCCATGATCTCAGTACCCAGTGAGGCTGAAGCAGGCAGATCACAAGTTTGAGCACAACCTGAGTAACATAACAAGATCCTGTCTCAAAAAAAAAAAAAAAAAAAAAAGGCTAAAGGCACAGTGCATGGGTCTTGGGTTCACCAAAAAAATCACATTATAAGCAGGAAGAGGTAAGAAACTCAGAAGCCCAGCTTTTATTACACAGAAAAAACAAATCTCATCTCTACATTCGTGTGTATGCACACATTTAGGGGGTTATAAATGAGAAAAAAATTTAAAATATTTTTTCAATCCATGAGCACAAATGTTATCATTTTGCACTACATTGCAGAACTTGAGTGCAAAGGCTGTCAAGACACAATCTGTATTTCACTGCTGACACGCACACGTGCACGCCATTCTGACCAGAAGAGTATTAACCCTGTTAAAAAAAAAACTCTCAATTTTTAAATTTTTTATTTTAACCTCAAGAAGAGGCTTTTCTAGCAACACACCATGGAAGCTGGCAGCTCGCTTAGCACACTGTAGAGCCCACGCCAGCTTGGAGTCTCTCTGAGCACACATAGTGTGGTCCGCCAGCATGCCGTGCTCTTGGGGCTTCATACGTCTGTGTTTGTGTGGGCAGCGGGGACACCCTGATGCCCCATTGTTGCATTGCACTTCACTTCTGAAACCCAAGTTAAAAGAAAAGATGACTAAGAATTTCAAGATGGCAACACAAAGTAGTCACAAGTCCTCTCTGCATGCAGGACCGTGGCAGTGGTCCTGGGTGACTTGGGGATATTGATGTCCATGTAGGACTGGGAGGTAAGGACATGTGATAAATCTGAAGATTAGGGACTACTGAGAGAAAGGCAAAAGTTGCGTCTGAAATGCTCTGCTTTCCAAGACAGCGGAGCGAGTGTGAGTGAAGAAGGCTGCCTGGGAAGGTTTCCTGGAGGAATGATGGCCCACGAGCAGGGTAGAGGTTTGGAAGAAGTGCTGAACGTGATTTAAGAGGAGACCGAGCTTACAGTGCCAAAACGCAGTTTGCAATATACAGGACGTCACCAAAGTACCAGAGAAGGGCAAGGCTGCCACCGTTGCCATACAGCAATCACCCAAATGGCTCCAAGGCTGCATCAACTTCCCATCAGCTATGGAAGGTTTCCCTGCCCCATGTCTCATCTCTGCTCCTCCAACTCCAAACATCAGAAGCTACAGGTGCACACTTATGGAGAAGGCATCAGGAACAGGCTGGGCAAGCAGCAGAAAGACTGTCTACCGTGTGTCCATCAGCTTCAACCTTTCTGATCTGTAGGTTGAGTTGTGAGTGGGCAGAAGATTTAAGTTAGAAAGAATTCCAAAGTTCTGTGACACCAGACTGAATATTTTAGCTACAGAAATGAAGCTGTTCATCTGACTTAGGGACACCAGAGGATGTTTTATTATGAAAGAGTGACAGCAGGGCTGGAGGAATGGCTCAGCGGTTAAAGCACTTGGTTAGCAAGCACTAAGTACCCGAGTTCAATTCCCACCACATAAGGTGAGCATGGTGGCACACGCCTATAATCCTAGCACTCCGGAGGCTGAGACAGGAGGATTGCTGTGAGTTCAAGACCAGCCAGGGTTACAGAAACAGACTCTGTCTCAAAAAAAAAAAAAAAAGGAAAGAAAAGAAAAGACTGACAGCAATTACCAGGGTCTGTCTCTAAATATCCAAGAGGCAAGTTATGTCGTTGAGATCCAAGAGTTTGTAGCTTGTTTCAGTTGAACAGACAGGAGAAGAGCAAAATTGTCTTCAATTCCTTGGAGGAAGTAGTTCCTTATTCACGCTCACACATCATGCATACCCCTGCCTGCCCATGTGCGCATGCATGTACACACACATACCTTGGCCACATAGATCCATTAAGTTTATTTTGCCTTCCATGTACAGAAATCCTGTGTTACCTATTTCACCATTGTGGGTGAAGAGTTAAACCTTTCAAAGAATAAGTCAGATACATACAGTGATAAGAAGGAAGAGATGCTATGTAAAGAGAAAGTCGTATTTGTGCCTTTACTGTATATTAGAAAAGTGAAAACACAAGACAAAAGTCTCTGGGATTAATGTCCTCCACTTTTCGACTGGTTTTTCTGTTTCTTTGGTGCATTGAAGTTATGGATGTGAAATGTCTCCTGTGTTTGGAGGGTGACTGGATCACAGGGTCACCACACTCACCAGTGGTCTCAGGCATTGTTAGCAGTAATAGGAGCTAAATGTGCCATGAGAAGGTGTGGCCTGGCCGCAGGTAGGTACCGGGTGACACAATCCGGAAGGGTGTGTTTTTGTCACTCAGCCCTTCTCTCTCTGCTCCATGGTCACCATGCAGGAAACATCTTTCTCTGCCAAGCATTCTGCCATGTTTTTTCTGCTTTGTAGCCAGCCAACTCTGAACTGAATCCTCTAAGTGCTATAAGCCAAAATAAACATGTTTTCCTTTAATTTGTGGGTAAAAAGTATTTTGCCCAAGCAACAAGATAAGTGCCTAAGACAGATGTCAGTATCAGAAGTGGGGTCATTGTTGTGACTGTTCCAGACTATGTTTTAGAAGCCTTTGAAATTGGTTTGGAAAGGATTGGAGAGGCAGGCTAGAATGCAGTAACTGTAGAGCCTAGTGCATGATCCTGGTCAGAGTTCGGGAGGTTGAAATGCTGATATAAATGCACAGTGTAGAAGCCATGTGCAGCAGGGGGCTTCAGGAGGAACAAGAATGCTGTTGCTGTTTGGACGAGAGACCATATGTACTACATTTGAACAGACAATTTCTCCACACTTTGCCCAGGTATTGAGATTGCCCCAGGCTAAATTCAAGGGTGTGGACTAATTAATCTGTCTAAGGACATTTCAAGTCAGCCCAATATTTATGTGGTGGCATGGATACTGCTCTCTGCTTTTAGCTATAACTACAGTAAAAATCTGGAAAGAAAGAAGAATTGAATGATTTGAAAAACCGACATCTTGGCCAGACAGGAAGGCTTACAAGGGGGACGTGGAGAGTATGGTTGCTGAAAATTAGCATTAAAAATAAACCAAGTACTTTGTCTTGGGAAAATAGGGGAAAGAATTTGAAGGCATCTCAGGAATTAGCCAAACCCTACCCTCTACAGGATCTACTGTACAAAACTGTAAATCTTTTAAGAATACAGCCCTAGGGCTGGGGTACATATAGCTCAGTGGTTTAATCACTTACCTAGCACATGAAAGGTCCTGGGTTCAAATCTCCAGCACCACATAAAAATTAGCTGACCATGGTGGCACTTGCCTATAATCCAACCACTCAGGAGTATGAGGTTAGACGTTTACCATTAGTTCAAGGCCAGACTGGGGTACATAGTAAGTTCAGGACCAGCCTGGACTACAGCGTCAGACCTGTCTCAAAAAAAATTTTGAAAAAACAAAAGAAGAGAGAAAGAGAGAGCAAACCCCTGGGCTCCCTGCCCCCTATAAAAGAGGACTGCCCGTGTGATTTGTCTCCCTGGGATTTGCTTGATAATTCTCAGCCAACTGGGCACTCAGGGATGGAAGCCTTGATCCAAGGTGGCCAGGTTGCTGCTCAAGCTGATAGCAGACCATGGTGTCATCCACATAATACTATTTTACAGGCACACAGAATGTAACAGCCAGGGGTCACTGAGGCTTCCATCCAATTTTCAGAAAAAGACCTCGAAGGCCAGGCAGTGTGCCTGTGAGAAGGCTGTGTATGAAACTATGTGAATGAAGCCAAAAGTGAGTGGAGAACCCAGGAATTGAAGATTTGAAAAATTTGGATTATCCACTAAGTAAAGTTGCAGGAAGAGAGAGCAGAACCACATCAAGAGAGACCACGGGGGCTGAGCAATACTGCAGGGGCGAGGCCACCCAAGCCCTCTGGAGTTCACGTCTCACCACAGTGTATCTCAGGTGCTGGACGCAGAGCTACGAGATTTAATGTTTGTCCTTCTGGGTTTTGGTCTTACTTTGATCCCATTCCTTTTTATTCCCCAATTACTCCCTTTTGGACTGGCAGTGTTTTCCCTGCTATTGTATGTTGGAAGTATTTAGATTTAAAAAAAAAAAAAAAAGAAATCAGAGCCTGGGATTGGTCTTGAGTCTTAGGAGACTTTGGAATGGAATTTTTCCTGGCCCACAAGTCAACAGTTCCTCAATTCTGGAACTGTTGAGACTTAAACAATTCACAGACAGCAAAAAAAAACAAAACAAAAAAAACAAACAAAAAAATGCATTTTGCATAATGAGGTGGACATGAGTCTTTTGGGAGCCTGGGCAGAATGTTATGGTTTACATGTTGTCTTAGTTACCTTTTCATTGCTGGGAGAAAATACCCAATATCCACAACTTAAGGAGAAAAGATTTATTTTAGCTCACAGTTTCAGAAGATCTCAGTACGTTCACAGGTGTGCAGCTGGGAAACGGTGGAATCTCATGGCAGCGCTGGAGCCAGTTCAGGGCCAGCGCTGGAGCTCCAGAGACAGAGATCCTCACAGCACGGTAGAACTCAAAAGCTCAGGAGGAGGGGCAGAATCAGCGCATGCTCCCCCAGGTCAAGCCCCACGCATCCGCCCCTTCCAGTCAGGTCTCACCTCCCAACCGTACACAGTGTACATAAGTGCTTGAGGTTTAGGGGGAATCACAAATGTCCCCCTGAAGCCTCTTGTGTTTGGAAAGTGAATGGCTCATGTGAGGTATTATACTTGCCAGTGGATTCACCTATTCATGAGTGCAGTAGCTGAATGGGCTGTTAGGAGTTGAGACCTGGGTCATGGGAGTAGAGCCTGGAGAAGTGGGGTTTTGTCCCCAGCTCCTGTCTGTTGTTCTGTCTCCTGGCCACCAAGCAGCGCATCCCTCTCCTCTACCACATGTTCTGCCACGCCCTTTCTGCCTTGGAGCCAGCCCACTATGAACTGACCCTCTAAAAACTAAGAGCCAAAAATAAACTTCTCCGCCTTTAAGCTGTGAGTGTCTAGAACTTTGTCCCAGAAACAAGGAAAATGGCTAAAGAGCTTGGCATGATTTCTGTTTGCTTTTTTTTCCTTCGTTGTTTGTTCATTTTAGTAACAGGGTGACAAAGGTAACAAGTCAAAGGAGAAAGAAAGAATAATGTTTATGTTAAACATCATCTAGTTCTTAATTATTAGTTATTTTTAATGATACAAATCCTTTTTAAAAGCATTTTTAACTACTCAGGTAAGTGCTAATTTAATGGAAGAAGAGAAGAAGCCAGAAAGGAAGGTAGAAATGGAGAAAAGAAGGGAGAAAGGGAAAAACAGAAGGAGGAACGTAAAAAGCAACCAACCCCAACAGTGATAAAATTGGTAAAACTGAGATTAGACCTGTTTTAGTTACTTTCTTACTATGACAAAATACCCAACATTCACAACTTGAGGGAGGAAAGATTTATGCAGCTCTCAGTTTCAGAGGGTCTCACACAGTCCATTGGTGGCATCCAGCAATAGCGGAAATACATGGCGGAGGCTGGAGAGTTGCTCATCCCATTGCAGACAGACACCAACTGAGTCAGGAGCCAAAGCTCTCTCTGGACACAAGCAAGCCAGAGCTTTCCCAAGAAGAAGCTCTAACAATGTCTCTTCTTCCTTCCTTTAAGCAATTCAAGCTGCGGTTAGGCCCCTCACCCCTCCCGCACTTCCTGGCCCACAAGTCAACAGAGACTGAAAGCTCTGCGCTGGGCAAGCCCCAGTCTTAACAAATCGACACCGTCTTTCCAGGTCAAACCTTAAGCACCTGCTTCTTCAGGCCAGGCCCTACTTTTCAGCAACACAAAGTTCCACAGTTATCCCTCTACGTCCAAATACATCAGGCTTTTGAGGCCCAATCCAGATGCACACCATAGCAAGATCCAATCTCTCATTATACAAATCACAGTATAAGAAGAAATTTTTATACATGCTTTTAATTTAGTTCTGTGGTAGGTTTTGAGAATTGATTTTTTTTTTAATTTGAACATTCCGAAGGAAATTTCCCTCTTGGAAATGTATTAAACATGTCAGTCATTCTAGAAGTCAGGGATTATGACAACCATCTCATGAAATATGTACGCGGCATAGTAGAAAGGCAGTGATCAGTTAAATAAAGTTGCTCTGTGAACATTCGTCCAAAGCGCAGCAGCAGCACACTCCAATCGGAAGCAGAGCCACACGCCTTCCTCCCCTCCCTCCACACCACAAGCTTACGGGGCCTTTAGGGAGAATAGCCCCTCGTGCCAGAACCAGGGCTCATGGCGGCTGCTCACCCTCCCAAGGCCCACTCGTTGTTATAACGCGTGTTGTTTTTGCCCTCGCCCTTCTCATTGTTCACCAGAGCCCTGTTCTCATAGTAAGCACGGTATTCCCTAGAAGTAATCTGTTCCCTCCGCTAAGGGAAGACTTCCTCCTCGAAGAGCAATCGCATTTTTGCCCAAAATGAAAACTACCCTATTGTGGCAACTATTTCATGGTATGAATAAACTAACTGTGTCATCTGCTAAAGGAAGGAAGTAATCAAAATGGCACCCTCCCCGCTTCCCTTATTCCCTGGCAAAGACCCGACATGTGACAGAGACAAGATAAGTGAACAGCAAAATGCCTAGCAAATTAATAAAGCCTGCCGAGGAGAACGCTATGTCGCTATATTCATTCTCACAGGGAATGAGAGAATGCACTCCTCCCACAACACAGCGCAGAAATTGCCCACGGAAATGTCTCACTGAGACCCGGAAGACAGCAGAGACTGGCAAGAAGCAGACGAGCAAGGGAGTGGGCACATGGCAGGTCACGGGAGCATCGGCACCCCCCGGACACCGCCTGTGTTGCCAACTCTCAGATTCTTTAAAAAGGAACCGTGAAATTGAGAGTTCCATGTTAGATATCCCAATTTTCAAATTCGATGATTTTCTTTTAAATTAATACATGGAATGAGTCAAAAACAACATTTTATGGTCAAACATGTGGTAGCATCTCATATGTACATCTACTCACTGAAGAGACGCCTGTCCAACAAGTGACTGAATGGTCTCGAGCATAGACTGGAATCAGGTACATGAAGACATCTGGTTGCTTGGCATTTGGACACTGGACTTAACGGTTACCCTGATGGGCTGCAATGCCAGCAGCTACAGAGGAAGTAAAGTCTCCTTTCCTTTCAGGGGAAGGGACTGCTAGCTGTGAAGTCCTCTGAGCTTTACCAACTGTAGAATAATAGGAAGAGCAAAAGTACCCATATGTTCGTTACATGGATTAAAAGGCGTTACTTCAAAAACACAAGGCTAAGTAGGAACCTCACAACAAGTGCTTCCATAAGTCTTAGTTCCCAGCTCCAGCCGAAGGGCATGTGACCTTGGGCAAACTCCTTGACTTTATTTTATTTTATTTATTTTGAATTTCAAGTGCACAGATAATAAACTGGGTCCACTCTCTTTCTGCCACCCCCAGGACACGACATCTTTCCAGAGCCTGTGACAAACGCCTTCCACTCCTGGGCAGAACTGCACTGTGACACCTTGCTCTGCCAGTAATTACTAGGATGGCTTTACTAACACAGTCAGTTAGGAATGGAGATCCAGCAAAGGATTCATTAGCAATTGAACCATGTTTAAAAAGAAAATATAAAAGATCTCCCGATCTCTGGTGATACTATCGAAAGGAAAAACAATTGTCATTTAAGTTTTGACATAATTATAACCTTTAAGGTTAAAATGTGCACTGTTCGATAATCCTTCCTGAATAATTGCAGTTTCCAGTGGACCTGGAGGTTAGTAATTGACTTGCCTGGAGGTTGCTAGGGAGGTAGTAACAGCACAGGAAGACGGAAGGGAATTAAACACTAGGAACTGGAAGCCGCAGTCTTCTCTCTCAGAGAGTAACCCGGTTAACTCAGGGAGGGGCGGGACCAGGAGACTGGGCTCAGACACAGCTCCGTGGGAGAGCATGGCTGCTGGGGCCTCACACAGGTGCAGCTGTGCCTGGAGAAACAAGGGTGGTCCACGCTGCCCCTCTGCCCTCTCCCAACCCTTATACAGCTGTCACACTCCATCTCCCACTTTCCCAGCTGCACACTACACAGAACCCACATGGTGTAACACTTGTACCACTGCCCACACATGCAGCCATGCTCTGCTGGTGGTCAGGTTGGGCCTGCCCAATGTGTCTCTCATCTTCCTGTGACCAGCATGCTTCCTTGGCAGAATCCTTTCATAGTGGCAGCATGTGGACAAGCAGAAAGACAGAGCCACTTAGGGCTCAGCCTAGACCTGGGACACTTCCCTCCCATCATACCACCCAAGGCAAGTCACATGACTAAGCCCCACTGTCTTTGCAGGTCAATTTCTCCTCTTAAGGTGGAAAGACAGATAGCCACTTGTAGACCCCTCTCTGTAAGGGCACTAATCTCATTCATGGAGTCTCCACCCTCAGGATGGAATCATTCTCCCAAAGGCCCTGTCTTTTAATACCACCACCTTGAGGGTTAGGATATATAAAATTGAGTAGGATGCAAATATTCAGAATATAGTACATCTGCTTACCTTCAAATAATAATGCTTAACACACTATGAAGAAATTTTTTCCTCTTTTCTCTCAGGAGATTGTCAACATCATCCTACAAAAGACAAATACTATGTACTAAGTGAATAGATCCCCCCAAAAAATTATAAGTATATGTTGAAGCCCTAAAACTCCATGTAATGGCATTTGGAGGTAGGTAGTTAATGTTTAGAAGAGGTCATGAGAGTGGAAACTTAGGATGGAATGAATTTCCTTATAATAAGAGGAAGGGGAAGAGAGAAAACACAGTATGTTCAGTCTTTCTGTCTCTCTTTCTGTGTCTCTAATCTCTCCTCCCTTCCTCCTCCTTCTGATCTTATTATTCTTGTTATTCTCCTTCTTTCTTCCTCCCCTCTCTTCCTCCTCTTTCATCCCCACCCTGCCCCCCTAGCAATGAGAAGACAGCTGCTTACAAGCCAAGAAGAAAGAAGCTTCACCAAAATGCAAATTGCTGGCTTCTTGATTTTTAACTTTCAATCTCCAGAACTGGGACATATTCCTGCCATCCATAAGCTGCCTAGTATGCTTATGTCTTCACAGTTGCTTAAAGAGGCTAAGACAATAGTTCATATTGTCCCTCTTTCCAAAGTGAAGAAAATGAGGCTGAAACTCATTAATAAATGATTTTCCTGAAAACACCCACACAGGAAGAGATCTTTTTTCCATTAGTGATTTATTTCCCCCAAAGGCTGAGACCATTTAACTCACAAAAACTTCTGAAAGAATAATTGTACTCCAAGGAAAACTGGCACCATCTTGAGCTATACATGCATTCAAATGGCCAGAGCCAGGGGATTTTTGACAACTTATGGTAACCAACTGCCTCCTCAGAAATACCCACAGTCCTTACACAGCTTAGCAGCTCAGCAGTAATGGAAAAGCAATGTCCATAGCTCAGTATCTTGAGGAGGAATATTAATGGACTCAAACTTAAGTGAGAGACTAAAATAAAAAAATGGAAGAGTGGCTCTCCCACGATATTGGAATGTGGGGCAGAAAAAGACAAAAGCCACAGCAGATGAAATGCTTTAGCACAGCACAGGTGAGGATGGTGAAGTGTACTTATGCTCCGTCTCTCTACTAGAATACTTAAAATCACATCTTCCCACAGTCTTACCTCCAGCTACAAAGGACCCCAGATTCTATCTTCAGTTAAATCTTTCTTCAACGCTAGCTTAAGGGATTTACGGAGCTGGAATGCATCCTACAGAAATGGTACAGGTAGATTGGGTGTCAGCACCTCAATGCTGAAGTTACTTTTTAAATAATCTGCAACTGACAAGAGAATGGTCACTGTTGAAATGCAGCCGTGCTGACAATGGCCCTGGCCAGTCACCCCTGAGCAAGATGGAATAAGGGGCAAAACCGGACATCCCAGAACTGATCGCTGTCCACACGCGCCCAGCCTTGTCTTATGATCACGAGAGTTTCAACTACATAGCAATTAGAAAACATATCTAGACCCTTGAGTCTCTCCAGTCCTCTGGTGTGCTCCCCGTGCATGTGCTTGCATCTTATGTTCAAGGTAAATTTGATGCTGGATGAAGATCGTGTGTCTCATGAGTTGAACAGTCAGCAAGACTGCCAGGTGATTTATTGTCGTAATAGAGTGTGATGATAAACCAGCTCTCCAAAAGAGAGATATCCCTCGTCTTAGTTACTTTCTCAATACCCACAACTTTAGGAAGGAAAATTTTATTTTAGCTCAGTTTCAGAAAGTCAGAGTTCATTCTGGGTAGGCAGTTGGAAATGGTGAAATCGTATGCTGGAGCTGCAGCCAAAGATGGGACTGGAGACAGTAGGATTCTCATGGCATGGCGTGACAGAGTCAAGTCAGAGAGTCTTAACAGTTCGAGCACTGCTAAAAATGTTTACGTGTAAAGTCTCTTCTGAGATTTAAGTCAAACTCTCAACTGTGAGCGCCTATGAAAACCAAACAGTTAAGTAATTCCAACACACAGTGGCACAGGGTAAATAGTTCCATTCCAAAATAGAGGAATAGAAGAATAAAAGGCAATTGGAGAAAAACAAGGTTAAATCGTATATCTCCATGTCCAGTATTCAGGGTAAACTCTGGTGGCAGCAAGATGTGAACTCCACAGGTACTCGTTGGCCCTGCCCCTGCAGGCTTGCCTGCTGCTTCAACCTTTTTGTTTTCTCCTTTGGGCTGGATGTATTCGTGGCCTGCAGCTTTTCTCTGCCAACAATTCATGTTCCTGGCTTCTCCAATTTTTTATGATCTCCACTTCCCTTTAGGCTTCCCCTTTACAGCTTCATGTACTACCCTCCTGGGTGCACTGCCTGACTTTCAAGGCCTTCCTTTTAAATCTGAATGGAAGCCTCCATGAACCCACAACTCTTGCATTCTGCATGCCTGTAAAGCCAGGACCATAGGGCCAACACCAAGATTAGCCACTGGCTTGACCCCCTTGGACAATCATTGTCCAGGCTTCTGAGTTCTTAGATGGATGAACTTCAGATGAATCTCTCTTTGGCACCACAAGATACCCCAGGGTACTATTTACAGAGCAAAATCTTTGAATCTGTAATGGGTAGGGTTTTGCTAATTCCTGACGCTCCCTCAGGGCATCGTTTTTATAGTCTGATTGTAAGTACTTGGTTTCTTTTTAATGCTAATCTCTAATTTCCTATGCTCATCTACCTCAGCACTGATGGCCCCTTTAGTCTAGAAAGACTACAAATTTCTAAATCACTTTCTCTGCCATTTTTTCCTATCTTTCACCATAGATATGGCTAAAAGCCAAAAACATTAGCCATGTAACAGCCTGAACATCAGGCTGCCTTGAGATTTTCTCCACAAGATTAAGCAATCCACTACCCTTAATCACAGTTTCAGGCAAAGTCTCTGGACAAGGACAGAATGCCAACAGACTCTGTGACAGAGCATAGTGTACACGGCTTTTAGACCAGTTGTCAATATCACCTTCCTTCCCATCTGACACTTCTTGAGCCTGGCCTTTGCAATCCACACATCTGTCAGCATTCTGGTCTTCTGAGCTCCAACCAGAACCTCCCATCAAAACTGGCTCAGAGTACCCCAAGTTTTCTCTAACCTGCATCCTCCAATCTTTCCAAACTCCTCTGACACTCCAATTCCAAAAGCTTCAAAACCACCCTGTCGGATAAAGTCACAGGAGCAGTCCCACTTTTCTGGTACCAATTTCTGTCTGAGTTACTTTTTCGTTGCTGGAAAAGAATACCTGACATCCACGAATTTCAAGACGAAATATTTATTTTAGCTCACAGTTTCAGAAGGTCACAGTCTGTTCACAGACGGGCAGCTGAAAATGGTGGAATCACTTGATGGGGCTAGGGCTGGAGCTAGGGCCAGGGCTGATGCCAGGGTCAGGGCTGGAGCTGGAGCTGTGGATAGTTTCTTACAGTGTGGCAGAACAGAGACAAGGCCATGAGGAGTAGTAGAACCGAAACACATCCTTCCAGATCAAGCCCCAAGAACCTACTCCTTATAGCCAGACCCTGTGTCCCAACAGTACACAGTATTCATAGGTGCATGAGACTTTTGAGGTCCAGGTCCAAGCCACAACAGCCCTTCTAATCAGTCAGTTTTGATAGTGGTGTCACTCATCTACATCTCCAGCAGAATTCCTCCAGGCTAAGCACTTCAGGGGAAAGTAAATCCAGCCTTAGCTCAATCACACAAAAATCAAGGTGGCCACATTCCCCTTGCATGTGAGGATTCATGGGCATTTGCTCAGCTGTCCAGAAACATGAGAGGAGGTGCACAAAGACTCAGAGGATTATAGTCTTTACTCTTTTGAGGAAGCCTTGGAAGAGATGGTGTCCTATGGCTCTGAGTATCCGTGTGTATGAAAGTAATAGCTGGAAAACAGAGGGCACATGATGAACAAGAGGGAGCCATCTGGAGGATAAGGTGGCACACTGAGGATGGCGGAATAGGGAAATGTCCCTTGATGTCAACACTGAGCTTCTAATTCTGTCACGCACGGACCTGCGCTGCTACTAAGCTTCTTGTTGTTTGCAATAGTAGCTGCACCTACCATGCCACCATACAGATTCATTGTCTTCTCTTACATGCATCCAAGGGCACCCTAACTCTCAAGTCAGTAAATGCTGAAACTAAGTGCCTGTCAGAGTTGCACGCCACACAGGGTCAATACTGTCGGCCTGTCATCATGGGATAACCTGATCAGGCACTGAGGACAGAAGTTTCTCGTGGGTCAGCACTGAAGGGGGTTCATCATCAGCGCAGGTGGTGGTGGGGGAGCAGTGTTCAGCTCTGCCAAACCAGAACATCTACTGTAAACAGTCGGTACTGATGCCATAGGCCTAGGGCCACTTAGCAGGACCAAATTTGAAAACTTGCAAAAAAAATAGGCACGGTTTTTCTGGGGGACACCGATACAATATAAGAATTCATGAGTATTGGAAAGGGAGATTCAAAATGCATGGGCTCTAAAATATCAACTATTAGGACTTTGAAACTCTTCACATCACACCTACATCACAGCCAGCTCGACTTACTAAAACTAAAGGCAAGCTCTGCATGGAAAAAAAATATTTTCTGTATCTTAAAATGAGGTCCTAATTGTCCATTTGACTTACCTCTTCAATAGGATAGAAGAATATTTGATTAAACTGAAAAGCAGCTGCTGACAGTGGAAGTGGCTTCCCGTAATAACAATAGCCATATTGTCAGAAATGTCTCTGAGGACACAGGGCAGTGAGCTGAGGTAGTTATTTCAGACGCTTATGTATTTGGTTGTCATGCCTTCTTTGTTCTAAGATGTATAATCCATTCCGCCCACCTCAGAGCTGATTGGGGACAGAATCTTTTGGAAGGCTATGCTAATTTCAGACATTCTTACCAAGTACTCAACGCAAGTGTAGGTTACAGAGCACCTGTCTCGTCCACTTCTCAGGAAAGTTCTGAAAAGGGGGATACTTGCCCATTTGTCTGAGATTTTTCAGGGCACTGGTCCTGTACACAGGCTGGAGGATAGACGAGCTGACCTGGAAAGGGCCCCACCATTAGTAGTCACAGACTGAAGAAAAAGGGAGGGAAGCTGGAAAGGAGAGTTTGAACAGCTTCATGTCAAATGCTTCTCCAAGGCAGGGAACTGCTGTGTAAGTACAAGTTGCTGAATTTTTTAAAATTTTTATTTCATATTTTGGTTTTATGTGCACATAAATAGACATACAAACAAGGGCAAAGGACTTCCTCAGGCACCCTACCTGTTCCTATTACACTCTGCTCAGGCAAGGTAGCTTTCCAAGGCAGCAATCAAATTAAATAACCAGCTACTCAGGAATCATGTCTGTAACTCTCCATGGTCCACAGGTCTCTTCATAATGGCTGCAGACATGTCCTTTTCCTCTCTCTCTCTCTCTCTCTCTCTCTCTCTCTCTCTCTCTCTCTCTCTCTCTCTATCTCTCGGCAGGGTCTCACTCTAGTAGTTCAAGCTGGTTCAAAATTCACTATGGAGCCCAGGCTGGCCTCAAACTCACGGGAATCCTCCCACCTCAGCCTCCAGAGTGTTGGGATAACAGGCATGCACCACCAAGCCCAGCTTATGTGGTGCTGGAGAATCAAACCCAGGGCCTTGTGCTTCCTAGGCAAGCACTTTAACCACTGTGCTGTTTCTCCACCATTTTAACCTCTTTTGAAAGGCCTCTGGTCCTCTGGGGACCAGGCAGAATACTGAGCATTTCATCACTCTGAAGAAGCATGATGTCCTGTCCATTCATAGCCCATGGGACTTTGGTTCAACCCTAAAAACTCTTCCTTATGGTCTTACATTCAGGGGACAGAAATGGAGCTCTAGAATTTTTTTTTTTTGCATACCTGTCATGAGCCAGGCACATTTGGTAGATGTTTTTTTGTAATTTCCAAGAGATTTGAATTCAAAAGATAGTAAAGAACTTGCAAGAGATAAATAGTGCCTAGAATTCCGAGATAAGCCAACCAGCACCCTCCATGGATTCTTATATAATTCCTAGGCAAAAACTACTCTCTCATTCTCAATCCCATTGAAAAATGAGGACTTTGCAGCCAAGAGAGAATGTCTCAGTTACTTGTTCACTGCTGTAACACAATACCCAACATCCACAAATTTAGGGGAGGAAAGGTTTATTTTGGCTCACAGTTTTAGAAGGATACAGTCCATTCAGGAACGACCGGCAGCAATGGAAGTACATGGCAGAGGCAGAGGTGGGGTCAGCTTCTCATGACATCACACACAGGAATTCAAGTCAAGGCAAGTTGAGACTAGTTGAGACTAGTCCTCAAGGAAGGCAGGAAGCATCTTATTCATCCTTCCAGGTATCAGCCCAGTGATCCACCCCTCCTGGATCCAGGTGTGCCATTAATCCTAATTTACACACTGTTGTTCCTAACTTACATTCTGTTAACCCACCCCTCCAGACTAGGCCCCAATCTTTCAACAGTACAGGGTTCCCTAGACAATCTATAATATTCAAATACATGAGAATTTTGGGGGACATTTCAGATCTAAACCACAAAAGACAGTAAGTAGTGTCCCAAGTGGCATGGGAACATGGACACAAACACTGAAGTCTGAAGTCAAGACCGTCAGTCACCACAGGGTCCCTGCACACTTACACCCAATCCCGGCTGAGAATGTCTAATTTATTCAGGCATTCCTTCTACTGTATTATACTGCATCTCAGAAAGAAGATAATGAAATTGTCTGGGGAATGTAGACTTGCTGTGTAATGGTTATGCGGATTTCAGGTACTGGATCTTAAGAGATAGGTGTACAAACCTTGCAACTGCTCTACACCATTCTGGTACTCCTCTTCCCACACCACTGTCAGCTCCATTCCCAGTTAAGAGGGTTAGAAGAGTGGAGACAGGAGGCATGAGTCACCTGAGCAGGCACCGCAGACAAGTCAAACCACTGCTGCAGGAGGAGGCCATGAGGCTGGAGATCAGAGGCACCTGTGCAGCTTCTATAAAATATAGAACCACACCTCTGGGCCTTATCACAGATCCTTCCATCCCAGTCTCCATCTGTACTTCTTTAAAAAAAAAAAAAAAAGTCTATTCAGGAGCTGGGTGCAGAGCTCAGTGGCAGGCAGAGCAGGTGCCTCGCGCACTACAGGCGATGGATTACGTTCCCAGCATCTTCCTTTCTGTGCTTTTGTAGTATGTGTTTCACACCGAAAACGAAACCAAATACTCCTTTATAACATAAAATAGACATAAGAGAGCAGGCTTCTATGCACAGGCTTCCTCCTCCTGTGGACTTTTCTGCTGTGCAGCCAGATTTGAGATCTAGGACTATTCTGTGCTGTGGCTGCTGACCTAACCCATCACTTTATTAAGGCTTATAAGGAAAACCAAAGAAGTAGTATCAACACTGAGAAGGGAGAGTGAAGAAAGAAAAAAGACCTGCAATAAAATAAAATTAAAGAGCTGGAAAGGGCATAGATTGGAAGTCAAGAAGCCCTGGACTTGGGCTCTCCTTGTGTTTTTTGCTGGATCAGGATTCTTAAAAAAATAAATAAATAAATAAAAATAAAAGAAAAAAAAGCTTGATGACCCTGAGCCTTGTTTTCCCTGTCTGTGCTCCGGAGGCAACGATTTCTGTCTTGCAGAACCTCCTAAGTATTAAACATAATAGAGCAGGTAGCATGCCTAACGCGTGCTCAGTGCCCGCAAATGGGAGCTTTCGTTATCATTAATTTCACTGTTATCAAAACCAATGTTTTATTGGCACTGATGACCCTTTGCTTCCTAGGGATGAGTAGGGAAGGGAGAAAAGGCATTTCTGAGGCCTTGCAATGACGAGAGACGACTTCCACAGCGGTCAAGCGCAGGCAGCACCGCAGGTGCCTGTTCCCTCTGTAGCACGTAGAAGGCCAAGCGCCAGGGTGGTGCCCAACAACGCCATTTCATCTCCCCTGTCTCCTTGAGCTGCCTTGAGAGAAGAAAATCAACCACGCTCCGGGTAATTTTTGTGGAAGAAAAGCAGCATCAGAAATTGGAAGGTGCTTGTTTAACTTTCCAAAGGCGGCGTTGTGATCTTTTCACGTTTCGGCGGCATGTGTAGAGTCAGATAGTATCGAATCAGGAGCGCGGTCGCTTCAGAACGAGGCGAAGGGAATTCATCGCATGGCGCTCCCTCCTCCACACGGACTAACAGTGGGAATTTGGCTGTTAAAGTCATCTTGTCACATCGCGACAAAAGGGGGACATCCAGGGAGCTCCTGTGGGAGACGGATTCAAAGGAAATCAGCCTGATGGATGAGCGTGGGCTCCGGGCGCACCTGTGGAAAGCCAGTGCTAAATGGCAACGGGAGGAAGTAATAAGGAAGGAATCACAAGACAAATTGCCAGATACAAAAAGCATCCTTTAGGGGGAAAAAGTAAAGCTTTTGTAGAAATGACATCAAGAAAATGGTTACAAAAATGAGAAACCACAGTCAATTCCGCTTGCCAGTCAGGGAGAGTTCCTCGTAGCAAAAGAAATCCCTGCCTTTGCCTCGGCAGCCCACCTCCAATCAAAATGGGACTCTGGGACTCTGGGACTCTGTGTACCCCACTACAATGGGGGGCTTTCCCAGGGGAACGGAGGCTCAGCAAAGTCCAGGCCTCGCTCAGCATCCCCAGGGGGAAGGCAAGACCCCAGCTCTCTCTCCCATCCATTTTCCTGTTAGTTAGAACGAGTGCAAGCCCCAGAAAAGGGTTCACTGGACCACAGAAAACTTTGACTTCCAGAACAGGTCACCAGGGACAGGTGACCTTCTTGCCTAAGAGCTTGTGAAAAGAATATTTGCCTAGGTGAGAATTAACATCCCCAAGCAGGAAGGCTCAGGCCTCAGGGACATGCTCAGAGCATGGAGGGGAGATGTCATCTATGCAGAGGAAACCGGGAAGAGCAAACTTCCATGGCATCTTCACTGACCCAAGGTAACCTAGAATTAAAAAGGCTGTGAAACACTGAAAAGGCAAACAACAAAAACCCAGAGAAGAGAAAAGAGAGGACAAGAGAGGGGTTTGCCACGAAGCCAAGGCTCCAGAACTTCCACACCTTACAAAGAAAATGATCTTCTTGTGCTGGATCCCTTAAATTGTGCTCCCAGGCTGGGGAGACTTGACACCTAAGTTCTGTGTGGATGTCCAGGTTTGTCATCAGTGACTCTCAATAATCATTCCCTGTTATTCATTCCCTTTATTTCTTTCTCAGAGAAAAGAAGTGTATCTGCTCACACTTTTTGATCTTGAACTTTACTTTCATAACAAATATGATTTTTGAAACATCCTCTGGCATTTGGGATATGCTGAGGTTTTTGGACTCTCTGTCTCTTTGTCTCTGGTGTGTGTGTGTGTGTGTGTGTGTGTGTGTGTGTGTGTGTGTGTGTGTGTATTGTCTGTTATCTTGGCCCAGGAAAAAAGAAAGTAAATGCCATCTGAGTATGAAGAAGATTAGAACGTAGGGAAAGCTACTGTCAGGAAGGAAGATGAGAATACAGGCCTTTCAGCTCCAAGAAGAACCCGAAAAGAGACAGAAAGGAAAAGAGAGAGCCTGGAAGAATAGCACAGCAATCAGAGTGCTTGCCTTGCAAGCTCGGGGCACTGAGTTTGATTCCCCAGCACTAAATAACTACATGTGGTAGTGCACATCTGTAATTCCAGCATCGGAAGGCTGAGGCAGGTAGATTACTATGAGTCTGAGGCTAGCCTGTGTTACTTAGAGAGTCTGGGACCAGCATGGACTATAGAGTGAGACCCTGATGAATGTTTCTTGTGCTTCTCTGTACACAGCTGGAAAACTTTCAAGATTCCTTACAGAATCACAATGTCCAACATGGCATCCCTGTGGCCAAGACTGAAAACGTCAGAACCAAAGAAAAGAGCTCACTGCAGTTTCCTGAGACAAGCTCAGGGTAGGAGAGATTCCTCAGTGTCCACTGGGCTAGAGACAGTCACTGAGGTCAGTGGAATACAACCAAGCCAAGACTGACAGGGTCAAAAGAAGAAGCCACAGCCCCGTAAGGCACGCAGCCCCCAACCGCCCATTCAGAAGCTGTGGCGTGGGACATATAGGAGATGGAAGGAAAGCACAGATCTGCATCACAAGGATGCCAGCTGCCACCAGCCCCACGCTTTATGACCACGACTGTGCCTCCTGGCCAAGTCAGAACTGAGACTCTTCCACAACAGAAAACAGATGCAAGAAGCCAGTGCAGAGCTAATAGAGGTTTCTGCCAGCTGTGGGTTCATCAGGGGCTGACAGCCCCCAAAACACAGACATGGCTATTCCCACTCCGGTGGGCAGCAGCCCCAGAAGCCCAGTACCAGAGGAGACCAGCCACTATGCTGGGACACAAGAGTGGCACCAAAACTAAAAGCAGATCTGAGTGCACGGTTCACACTTGGTAACACCTGACATGAACAAGCTTAACACAGGCCCTGTCCATGAGGTTGGATGAGGCCGCTTCCGTGCAAAGGTCCCACCCACCCACCTGACTCTCACTGAGCTCTATTGCTTGTGCCCCTGGACTGCAGAGAATGCTGGGAGAAGGCAGCCTCTTTATAATAGGGCACAAAGACTATTCAATCACAGGATTCAGAAGGCAGGAGTTTCATGTCTATAATTAGACTGTCCTCATAATAGTTGAAAACTATGGGATAAAATTAACCTTTCTCCATCCTTTGTCAGGACAACATTGGGTCAAGCAGAGAAGTTTAGCGTTCTCTCTCTCTCTCTCTCTCTCTCTCTCTCTCTCTCTCTCTCTCTCTCTCTCTTAATCTAAATGGTCTTGACATAACTATGTCCTAATTATTCCCAAAAAGTATCCTCTAGAGGAGAAAGTGAGGCCAGCTTTGTGAGAAACATTCTGTTCTTATCCTTTCTTTTCCTGATTCCCAAATTAGATTTATTAGTTGCAAAGGTGACACGGAACAGTTAGTATGACCACCTCATTTGAGCTCTACCCAGGCTTAAGATCTGTGTTCCTCCCCCAAGGATCACCAAACCCCAATGGAGACAGAAGGCACAAAAGGGAAAAGTGATCTTGCTGCCTCACCCGCAACCGTAGCCCACTGTCCCCATAAAAGCACGGACTGTCCAGAGCACCTCTGTCAGTCCACTCCCAAGGTCTCCCTCTACTATGAGATGATGATATTGAGCTATTTAGGGAGGGGACAGAATTCCTCCAAAAGGGTGCTCAGAAGTTACCTCTCTCTTCTCTGTCTCCACCTAGGGCAGCCTGACCTTTGAAGAGCAAAATAAGAGTGTTAGTCTTTGTCAATTTAAAAATATCCTCATCAGCAGCTCTTCAGGAAAGTGGGAAAAGCAATTCTGAACAAACCATGTGTTCACCCTTTGTCCTGAGTAATTGCAGAACACTAACTAGGCCGTCCTTACTAATCCTGTGGGACAGCTGAGGCGAGAGCACACACTCACAGGCTGGGCTAGGAGTGTTTAAAGCACTTGCCTCGCAAGCGCAAGGCCCTGAGTTTGATTCCTGAGTACAAGATAAGTAGAGCACAACAGTGCATGCCCACGATCCTAGCGCTCAGGCAGCTGAGGAAGGAGGATTGCCATGAATTTGAGGCCAGCCCAGGCTACATAATGAATTCATGACAAGCTTGGATTACAGAGGGAGAACCTGCCTCAAAAATAAAAAACAAAGACCCTATACTTTCTCCCTGGTCCCTCTGCCCAGACTGGGAGGCAGCAGTGACCCCGCTTCTTCAGCTCACAGTGGTGCGGGTAACAGCCTCCCCAGGCAGCACCCATTGCACTTCCTGGCTTCAGGCAGAACCCAAGCTCCTGACTCAAGATCTTCTTTGCAGTCACAATAAAAGGCTGTCTAAACATAGCTCTGACGTGCAGTGTTTACTGACCTTCCTGTAAAAGTTCTTCAAAGATATGTCAACAAAGAAAAGGTGAACCAGGAAAATTTTAGGGGGTCAGCTTTCTCTATCTGAAGATCACCCATCGGCACTAGATCCATTCTGCACCTGGATAGCCTAGGACGCCGTCTCCATGCAGGACGGGGCCTCAGCGATACGCTGGAGAAACATCTACTGCAAACTGTCACATGCAGCTTTCAGGAACAGGTCATTTCAGAAAAGGTGTCGCCTCCAGGGAGATACACAGTGCAGGTCTAAGGAGGAAAGTCTACCTAGAGGGGGAATGTGCTATCTCAGATCCAGTGACTGGGTGGCGGCTGGCCCTGTGGGTCTAGCAGTAAGTGTGAGCACCTCAAGGTCAAGGATGAGGAACAGTGTTTTTGTCTTTGCTTCCCCAGCACTTAGCAAGGGGCCTGACATACATACAATAGGTATAGAGAAAGTAAAATGAATGAGCAGATGGATACAGGAACTAAACTTTGGTGTCCACACTATAAAATAGGGAAGATTAGAAGAATAAAAGTCCTGCCAACCGTATAGGACAATCACGAGAATGAGGAAACAGATATGCCTGCTCATTACTCAGCCTTCCGAGCAACCTCTTTGGCCCTTCTCCATCTTTCTCCATCTTTATCCCCTACTCTACTTTTTAAACTCTCACGGCAGGCTAAACCTAGATTGAGCTTCATCCCTGGCCCTTTGTTTTAATCTTCTATGAGACAGATTCAGGCTAACTTGTAGTTTTTCGAGGCTGAACTAAAACTCAAGACTCTCCTGCCTCAGCCTCCCAGATTGGTGAGATCACTCTTCTTTTGCATTCTGTTCTGTTCAGTGCCTTGCTCCTCTGAGGATCTGGCTTCAAGACAGGGGCTGGTGATGCTTATTTCTGTGGCTACACCAGGTGCATACGCTCAGGGATTTTTCTCAATGGGTGCTAGAGAGCACACCCACAAAAGCATCTTCCTGCACCCAAATTCAGTGCCGAAGGCAGCTGGGGTCAGGGGAAGCTCAGGCGTCCATGGAAACTGACCTGACCCCGAGTGCTGATGGTAAGAAATGAAGTTACGTGTCTTCACTAAGAAATGTCAGGTGAGAAAGAACTAAAATAGGGTGGGAAAGAGTGGGTGCAAGGAGTGATATGAGGAGGCTGGGAGTCCTGGGGAAGGGAGGAGTGTGAGCATCTGCAGGGCAGCAGAAGACTGTGCAGACTGTGCTGCTCAGGGCGTGGTGGGCCCAGGGTGGTGGACACCCAACTCCTCACCCTTAACACCTGCTCCCTTCAGCTGCTGAAAAGCTCTATGCTCCCTGGTGGTTTGCGGAGAAATTTGCCAAGATGAAAAATCTACCCGGAAATGCATTACATCGTTAAACAATCAGCTCACTCACAGTGTAATTGTACCAGAGGCAACAGCATTAAGACACTCCCCAAATGGTTCGTACCAGATCTTGATAATGCCTGCCAAGCTCTCTGTGTCACCTTGATTTCCACAGGAAGAAAATAGGCACAGGATACCGGAGACTTTCATCTCTCAAGAGATGCTTGAATATATGGCTCATCTTTGCTTCAGCAAGAAAAAAGATATTTCCCAGCTCATGTTATCTTTCTCAAAGAAAAATAAAACTCCATCGTTCCAAAGGCACCCATGATTCACAAGGCCAAATAGATGAGCCTGTAGATCAGGGTGGCAAACCCATGGCCCCTATAGTCCCACTATTCCTTCTGCTGTCTCGATGGACATTGTTTATTGATTTCTACTGGACACCAGGATCCCAAAAATCAGCCCAGAAAGCTTCTCAATGCCCGGCTTTAAGTCATCATTATAATCAAACAATATCTGTAATGAACATTTACCACCACTATGCTCAAGGCCACATGAGCTAGCCTTTCTAGCCTAATCTCCTGTTTCTCCCCTTAAACGTTTATTATATTTTTCTGATCCTTCTCTTACTTAGCGACACCAACTTCCTCCGGGAACCACCGACCTTCCACACTCCCAGCTTAAGTAGATCGGGTGCTGTATTTCCACCCTTTCTCTAGGACTGTACACATGAGCTAGGCCCCACCAGTCAGGACATTGGATCTCCCTGGCCAAAGAGATTGGACTAGGGGTGCCCTCAGCTTCTAACTTGATTCAGAAAGACAATCTCTGGACTTAGACCAAAATGACCCAGAAAAGGAAACTTACTACTTCTGGAGCTGAGCTTGCAAAATTGTAATCCCAGAGCCCAAGAAAGCAAATCTTTCTAGGGAAGATTCCACAAGCCAGAGGACCTCAGAGACGAGTGAGAGTGAGACCAAGAGGACACGTGAGTTCTCACGCATCATCACGTCGCTCAACTCCATCCTCTGATTCTTTAGATGCCAGATCTTCCCATGCAGTTTTCCAATTACAGGTGACACTAAAATTTGTTTTTAAGAAGCAAGTGAAGCCATCCTGAGTGGAGTTTCTACCACCTACAGCTCATGCAGGCTGGTGGGTCAGCCCATGCACATCAGCAGGGTGACTCCCGGAGCTGGCAACAGACTGCAGAAGGAGTAAAATGGTGTGTCCCCTGTAACTAGCTCCAGCTGAGGTGTGTGGAGGTGAATTCATTACAGATCTGGACCACTTTCATCCAACAAGACAGCACCCAGCCCAGAAACTACCTTCTGATCTATATCTAGAATTTGCCCCCAAAAGTCTCATGTGTTTGAAAGGTTATTAGATCTTAGTGTTTACTAGATCGAGCAGATTAATCTATTGATGATTTGATGATTTCACGGGCTGTTAGGCGGTGGGTCCTTGGAGGGGTGGATTCCTATGAGTGTAGCCCTTATCCCTCTGTCTCCGGATGCCATGCCATGAGCAGCTTCCTCGCCAGGCCATCCCCCTGTGCCCTTATTCCATTGTCTTTTCCGCCATTGCAGCCAGCTGACAGTGCCTGGACTGACTGAGAGCTCTGAAATTGTGAGCTAGAATGACTTTCCTTAAGCTGTGGGTGTTAGGTGTTGGGTCCCAGTAACAAGAAAGTGACTAAGATACCCCGTGCCCTCAAAGGAGGAGGAGTTATGCAAGAGCCGTTACAATTACCATGAAGAGGCACCGGCAAATGGAAGCTGTTCGTCACAGTCCCGCCCATCCCTCTCGGGGATGCAGGTCCTGATACAACCAAGCCTTAAGGGGTTAGTAAGTCTGCACCACTGCTGTTTTAGCCAACTCCACCTCCACAGACACAATTTGGAAAAGCAAGCCCAAAGCCTGATACCACAAATCCAAGTCTCTCACCCGGGCTCATCTCCTTCCTTCTCCTCCTGAGGCTCTTGGCCACGTTGTTCTTTGATCCTTTCACTCTTCATCACACTTCAACTTTTGCTTCCATCTTCCTGCCTGCCGTTGTGACTTTGCAGTGTTCACAGTCACACTGTCTCCAACTCTGTGACTATAGGGTTTGGTGTCGGTGTAGAATTCCTTGTTTGGTGAGAAGCTCCTTATTAAACCTATATTATTTCCTATCAGAAGGTCCCAATGCTGATATACCACTTTCTTCTTCATTCTGGAATCCTTAGTTTCTGTGTCTGGAGGCAGATTCAGTTTTTCTGGGCACTAGACCTCCTTGCAGATATAGTTGAGTTTTCTTCTGATGGTTGGATCAGAGCCCTCACCCCTTGTTATTGTAGAAGCAGTAAAGATTCTTACTGTTGTTGTGATGTTGAGGGTTAAAATATTGACCAGGAGTTCTCTTGTATGCATTATTCATAATTCAGACACTCTGGGCATTGGTGCCAAGAAAGTAACCATTTTTCAGATGTTAAATCCCTACTCTTTTCCAGAAGGCTCATATTTTGACAATCATACCAAAAGAGAATTCTGGGTTCATTTCTCAACATGAACCAAGAGGAATGAAGAGTACAACTGTGCTCCCACTGTTAATAACTGACACCCCGTCGGATGCTTTGTTGAAACCTCTCAGCGAACACATGTGCCTCACTCACTCCCTGACTCTACCACTCTCTTCGCTTGTGCTGGAAAACGTCTCATGCCCAGGAGGAAATATGTCAGTGAGAGAAGGACTTCCGCCATTCTATAAACAAACACAACTCTCGCAGGTCCCGTAGAGAACTCTTTCCTTGAACATGAGAGCTCAGTTCTTAACAGCTTTCAAAGAACCTTTGGTAATGTAATAATTTTAAGAAACCAGTTTCCATGAGGACATAAGCCATTTACAAGGAACCAATTGTATTGCTTTTCTGTCCTTGGAAACCACCTTTTCAAGAAAGAACAATTACAAAACTATTTATAGAGGTGAGAAGATTTTTTGTCCAATTCATGTACATCTAAACTCATAGGCAGCTGGTTCATGGGGAAGTCACAATGGTTAGCAGAGAGAAGGCATTGAATGTTGGAGTGGGGTGTAAAGTTGAGAAGAGCTAAGAAGGGCGTAGCTAGGAGCCTCACGAGGAGAACAAAGTGCAGTTCCTATAGAGAACCAGGGTGAGAGGTTCAGATCCGCACTGTGGGCAGTAGGTAGGCCTGAGCCGACTTTTTCAAATTGTGTCTGTGGAGCTGGAGTTAACAAATCACAGAAACTCTCCTCCCCTCTTTTGTCACCACGTCCGCTTCTGCTCCCTGCCTGTGGGTACTCCAATTGCCAAATCCTTCATGCTGGATACTGGCTCCTGGCACTTGTCACCGTCTGCACTGTCGTAAGTTCCCCACTGCGGCACATAGGTGAGGGGACAAGAACCTCACTCCCCACTGTTCTGACAGCCTGGCTCCATTTCTTGAATCTTCCATTAGGAAGCAACCACAGAAACATCTAGAAGGAGAAAAGAAGCAGGAAGCAGAAGTCATTGTAATCTCAGAAGCAGACAGCAAGCAAGAGGCACTGTGGTAGCTAACATCTCACCCTTAAGTCAGCTGAAATTATCAACAGTGGTTTCCTGGGCCTGTTTCCCTGGGGTCTGCTGAGTTCTGCCTAAGGTTATGATTCTGAGGCACAGAACTGGAGGACATTCAGGAGAAGTCTGGCTCCTTCTGTTTACAAACGTGGCTCAGCACAGTGGGGAGCACTGATGCACCCAGATCATCAGAATCCACAAGAATTCTAATTGTCAGTCCCGTGAGACCAACTGGAGTTACAGTACCACAACCTAAATGTTCAAACTTTGCCCACAAGGAGATATGATCACAGGTACAGATCTCTGCTGATTTTTTGGCAGTAACCATTTGTCTGACTACATAGAGGAAAGCCTGAGAGGGAGGAGATGTAGCAGAAAGATCTTGAGAAGGAGTTCCAAGGAAGAATCTGGGAGGTGGACCTGTCATAAAGCAGACAGAGCAGGCAGACACTAGTGTCCCACACAAAAAGACCCCAACTGCACTACTTGATCGTCAATAATCAAATGGAGAAGACAGCCTCCGGACAAGGCTGCCTCTTTCCCCAACTGCCCTAGTACTTGTTCAATGAATTCATTCAGCAATATGGATTGTCTTACTTTCGCATTGCTGTGACAGATGCTTGATGTCCACAGCTTAAGGGAGAAAAGATTTATTTTAACACACAGTTTCAGAAGGTCTCAGACAATCAAGCTCAGGGCAGCCAGCAATGGTGGAAGTGCAATGCAGAGGCTGGAGAGCTGCTCACCCCGTTGCAGACAGAGAGCCAAGAGGAGCAGCAGGAAACTAACGTGAGGGGTGAGTTACTCTCTAGAGACTCAGTCAAGGCCAGAACTTTCCCAGGAAGAAGCTGTAACAATGTTTCTTCTTCCTTCCTTTACTCAGTTCAAGCGCCCATTTAGGCTCCCCACTCCCAGAGTAGATATCTCTCCTTCCCTTTTTGACGCACAGGTCAATAGCACACACCTGAAAGGTCTGCCCTGTGGTCCTCCCTTCCTATCTCAACAAATTGACACAATCCCTCTCAGTCAAACTCAAGCATTTGTCCTTTCCAGCCAGGCCTTACCTCCTAATGCACATTTTCACCGTTATCCCACTACATCCAAATACACGAGGCTTTGGGGGAACATTACAGATCCTAACTACACCATAGATCTTGGCAGGTCATCATTGTTGCCAAAATGAGAATAGAATCGGTGTCCTCTATCATCTCCTAGAGGACCAGCCAGTCATGGGTGTTAGTGAAAGTATCCTGGGCCCCATGCAATGACTGTTCAGGAATCTGTCTTCACTGGACTACACTTACTCTAGATTCGGATTTGCCATCAGGCTACCGATGGGCCATCACCCCTGAATCTACTGATGCCCCTGTTTCTATAGTGTTATTGTTAATACTGCAAAACATTGTTTCTTACAAAGAAATTCATTTCAAGAGAAGGAGTAAGAAAAGACTTGTGCCCTCAACATTCACTGCCCTTACCATTTCCCCCACCACACAGAAACTACTGACCTTCTAGGATATTTCAGTGGCCTAAGAAAAACTCAGTTATAACTCTAGCCCAGAAACACCACCATGCAGGATCAGGACACAGTCTTTAAAAATGTAGCACATGTGGTGAACCAGCAACCAATACAGGACTCTGTTTCTTTAACTCCAAGTATAAAGGAAGCCAATGCAAACAATGAGAGCAAGAGTACTCACACTCTCTGCTGCTCCTATGAACAATTTGCAAAATATTTCTTTTTGCCTCCATCATGATGAGGTCTTTTGGTGTTGAGTTTTCTGCCAACGTCAAGGTCTTTGTTCTGGAGGCAGTAATGTTGTAAGTTGGGATAGCTATCTAGCCTTCCAGTAAGTAAAAGGCAAAAAGATGGCTCCTTTATCAAATTTAATGATATTTCCTGGTTATAAAGGAGAAATAGGCCTGCTGTTAAGTAACTGGGGCAAGAAACAATATGTCAAAACTCCAGAGCATTCCCTGGAGAAATTGTCTAGTGATTGTAGGCCCAACGACAAACATTATCAGGTAATGACAACAGAAAAATAGTCAGACACAAACTCTGAAACAGAAAATATTCAAGTCATCCCATCAGGTAAAAAACTTTGATTAGCCACAATATAGGTTGAGAGCAAGGGGGATTTGGATTTGTCATACAAAAATTAATTACAAAGTATGGCTCAACCAATTGCCTAAGCTGAAAGTACAATGGCTACTTATAGACTTTATGTGTTGTTTATGTACATGTTTGTATATACTAATCAGTTTCCTCAGACTTCCACTCCCCTATGACTTTACATATTATTGTTGAAATGTTTAAGTTCTTAATTAAGGTAGTCTGTAAATGTTAGGATATTGAGGGAGAATTGTGGTCAATACAGAAGGACTTGAACATCACTAAGCATTGGGCACTGTGACTGTTAAGACTTTGTTTCTCCTATTTAATGGAAAGACAGAGTATCTTTGTTGAGAAGTAAGAGTTGTGATGTTATTAAAAGCATATGTGGACTCCTATTGTTCTTTATGTGTTTAAACATGATGATAGTATTGTTTGTGGAGGTTGAGGAGACAAACTCTTGGTCTGGCCAGATGGTGGTATTGGGCCTTGGCACCATCTCTGTCATCTTGTACATCCCTATTCTCCTGTCCCTATAATACAAGGTCTGGGTGTCTGGGACCACATTTCCTGATTGCTCTTAATTTATGGTCCCCATTAAGACTCTGCTAAGGAGATGCCTCTCCTGATGTTGAGGAGGCAAGATAGCAGCAGGGGCCAAGCAGACCAGATGTGAGGCCCCATCACCAACTTCCCTACGACCCCAAGCATGGTAGAACCCTTGGAGAAAGTCTTGGACAAAAGAATGAGTAAACAAATAGATATATACATGAAAGGACAAATGAATGGATAGAAACTGAAGCAAAGACTTATCGCACATATACAAAGAATTACATACCCAAAGGAAAATTTGAATAAAAATAAGCAGAAAATGATCAAGAGATGGTTTTGAGCTTTATTTTAAGATAAATAAGAGAGCATCAAATGTTAAGAAAATTTAAAGTTAAGAGAGATCCCCAAAGAGAAAAAATTCAAAGATGCTGCAGAGGATGGTCATAACTATTAATGTAAATTCTCAGACTCGAAAGAGAAATGTGTGTTCCAGAGTGAAAGACATTTTTAGAGAAGAGAGCCTTGAGTGCTCCGTGGGAGACAAGAGAGTGGATTTGAGGGATCCCCCTGCTCGCCTTCGCATACTCTCACTTGCTTTGTTGCACCTCATATGTTATATGGAAACCTTGAGAAGCCAGATGAGTTCAGGAAGTCAGCTTGGTTACAAGCAGAAGAAAAGGCTTCAGGCAGCAAGGCAGTCAACTATGACAGGAGGAGCCATTGTCCGTGATAAACCTTCCCACAGCAGCTGGATGGCCAGATCTGAAAATTTCCACAGAAAGGATGCTTAGACCAGCTGGGAGTCTGGCAGGAGAAATTCTAACATCTTGCCTGAGTACAACTTCCAGGAAGCTTTCTACCCCGATCGAGTGAATGGGCCTAGAAGCTTACTTGCTGAACACCTCTAGGTACAATGACAGCCAGCAGGAAGCTATTTTTGGATGAATGGCCCATCCCAGCACTCCTAAATTCACGTCACGTAAGTACTTGCCTACTTTGCATATGCAAGCGGGAGGATGATATGAAAGGTGTCTGCTAAATAAAGCAGCCTAATTAATAAAGCAATGTCAAGTATCTGCCATGCTAATTTCATCTCACGCAAGGCCCAAATAGGCAACCATCTCACCAAAGTAGAGATGTTTCTAAATTATCTTTTATAAAGAAGACAGGTGCACAAACTGCAAAGAATTGAGGGGCACTCTGGAGGTTGAAGCAATATCTGAAAGTCAGAGTTTGTGCTTTTGGTCTTTGCTTTTCAAAGAGCATGTTGGGCCCAAAATTCTCCCTAGGCTGGAGGACAGCAGTGGTGGTGAGGAGTCCCCAGCCTCATGCTGGAAACCTCCTGCAAGTTGCAGTCAGACTCTGCTTCAAAGATATCTCCTGCTGCAGGAGCTCTCCATGCAGGACCAAAGGTGAAATGTCTAAAAGTATTCTTACTCTCTGTGAGGTAACTGGGCCTCTGAATTGCCAGCCATAGTCTAAGATCCAAAGAGTAGGAAAAATGACTTCAGTGTGGTCTCTGGTGCTTTCCAGATGTGGGAACTTGCCCAGGACTGGGGGTGTAGTTCAGTGATTTGAGTTCTTACCTAGGAAGGGCAAGGGCCCTGTTTCATCTCCCAATACCACATAGTAGTTGGGCATGGTGGCTGCAGTATGCCTGTAATTCCAGCATCTGGGAGGCTGAGGATTGCCATGAGTTTGAGGCCAGCCTGGTCTACATAGTGAGCTCAATACCAGCCTGGATTATAGAGAAACACCCTGTCTCACAAAATAAATGAAAGAAAGAAAGAAAGAAGGAAAGAAAGAAAGAAAGAAAGAAAGAAAGAAAGAAAGAAAGAAAGAAAAGAAAAGAAAGAAGAAAGAGAGAAAGAAAGAGAGAAAGACAGAGAAAAGTAAAGTTGCCCAACTCCTCTGATCTTATCCAGTTATATTTTTGGGAAACTTTATGCAAAGTTTAACACAGAACACAGAGTTCATCACATAATAGGCTCTCACAAAATTATTTTACCATAAAACTGTAGCTAATTTGAAAATTCAAAGCCATCTAACTCTTGTGTTTCCTTTTTATATTTTTAAATTTTGCACATATAAAATGATACCATTATTAACCACAGGCTCATTTATTCATTCAGCAATTATCTACTAAACACCAACGACATGACAAGTCATGTGACGAATACATAGCTATGGAGATAAGTGAGACATATGTCCTGTCTTCAAGGAGTCCAAATCACATCTTCACTTCAATACCAAGCAGAAGAGTCAAATCCCTTTGCTACTGTCATAAGAACCATTTAGGACCCTACTACCTCTTACTTGTGACTGTTGCTATCATCAGTGAACTGGCATCTGTCACCTGAGACAGGGTCATGTTCAAGAATTATAATAAAGTCTTACGGAGCACAACCTAGCAGAATGATGTGCTTTGTGACCAAACAAAAAAAGACTGCTGAAACTCATCTGACACAGAATCTACACCTCCCCACTTCCACACCCAGACCCTTATACTATGTTCATGGAGGTGGCCAGGAGGAGCCTGGGGTCCTCTAGGTGGTGGTCAATGAACACTCATGGGGATGATGGCACTGTTCAGGATCAATAATTTTTCACGCTACATAGAGATCCCTTTTTTTTCCTTGCCACTGGTAGCTGAAAGTATTAGTTCTCCACTCAGTTCTACTCATGGAATCTTCTATAGAGAAGGCCAAATTTGGAAGACGGAGCACACATTTGCCTTAAAGCAGAGCACAGTGGAGGAGGAAAGTGCGGTCCAGGGAGGACAGTTGGAACTGACATTCTTGTAAACCCGGAGAAGTCAGATAAGAAGCATTTCCTAACGCAGTGGCTCAAATTTCACCCAAATATAACTTTTCTATCTTGCAAGATAGATGCAATAATCCATAAATATCATTATGAGTATGTAAAGAAAGGGAACAGCACAGTCTGTAGTTACACAGCGATGAGGAGCAACCCGGCCACGCATCAGAGAGCTGTGAATTGTGAATCCACTGAGATGAGACTTTTTTTTTTTTTCCTGGAGGGACAAGAGAGTGACACTAAAAATCCTGTGACTCAGAAAAGGCAGTGTGTGCCCTGACAGTACAGCAAGAAGCACGACATAAAAATCTAGTATAAACATTTGAGCCAAGCCAGAAGTGAACACAGAAAGGTTACCGTTGACAACGTGGATATAAAAATATCAATCTGCAATATAATTATAAATAAAACGGTTGTTAACTTTCACAATGCCTGTATACATTTATGTAATGTCAAAGCTTACACATGACCAATCTTTATATCGGTTTTATGCTAGCATTCTGAGAAAAACATCATATTTTCTGGAGACGTTTTGCTTGCAAAATAATAGAGAAGCTGTGGCCATAAACATCGTCGAAAGGCACAGCTCTCGTCTCGGCGTGTGTGTGCTGTGTACATTGACACGCTAATGAGCACATAAATAACTCAGGGGAGACACCAGAAATGGCCAGAGAGCATCACTAGTTTGACCTTTAACAGAAATTGCACAAAAACATTACCACGGCTGCTGAGTGCTTCACCTGCCCCAATAGAAAACGCGGGGAGGGAAAAGGAGACACCCGGGCCGCCTCTCCTAGGATGGTGCAGGGCAAAGTGCGCCTGACCTTGGGTCAGGAAAGTTGGATTCCTGTCCTTACCTGGGACTGGTTGACTCAGTGATTTTAAGTCAGTACTTCCAGGTCATCATTCACAAGAGATTCAAGGGAATGTAGAAAAGGTGACCAAAAACCATGTGATCGTGTGAACCCCTGTGTTACAGTTTGGATCAGGACCGTCCCGCCAAAGCACCATTTATCCGGAAGGTGATTATCTGGGAGGTTAATAAAATCAAGTGAACTAACTCATTGATGTTTCCTGCTATTAGGAGGAGAGGCCTGGTTGGAAGGGTGAGTCACGCAGGGGGACATGGAAGGGACAATCTTCTTTCCGCTTGCTTCTTCTCACTCAGCCTCTGGGCTCCATGTGATATCAGCTTTTCTCTGGATTGGCCTCTGCCAGGCCCTGCCCCCACTGCCAGCTACCCAAGAGTGAGCTGAGACCCCTGAACTGTGACCTAAAATAAACTGTCCCTCCCTTAATTGTGGGTCTTGGGTGCTGTGTCCCAGGTACAAGAGTGACACTGGAAGATGTGCATCAAAGTGAGAGCTGTCATGCTCAAAGAGGACACCTGAGAAGGTGGCACACTTTCTTAAAAGATGAAATCGAAAAATCACTTGTAGAATTCGTTGATGGGAACTGTCCCACAGAGCAATCCCCTACAGAAAAGGCAGCCCCAGCTTTTTGAGCAGTGGAGCCAGGCCTGAAGTGTAACCCCGGTACTCACAAGTCACTTACCTGCTCTGGGTGACCATTTCATCATCTGTGTCTTGGCAGCAGCAGTACCCACGTAATGTTGTTGTGAGGACTGCAGAACCACAGTGGCACAGAGACCAGTGACTACCAAGCAGCAGGTTGACCATCAATAACTAGCTGTCCATCCATCCTGTCTGAGGTCCTTTTGCTAATTGCACAGGGATCTGGTTCACCTCTTCCCCTCGCCGCAGCTCCAGCTGCATGATGGTCAGATGTGTCTCCTCAAGGTAACCCCAGGTGTGAGCACACACAGCAGCAGAAAGTACAAGAAGGGCCACTGAGAGCCTGGGTAAGGGCAGCAGACACAAAGTTACCTTTAAGCTTCATGATTCTGCCTCTTGGAACACAGTATGGCTCACAGAGTATGGACTCCGGACAACCAGACACATGACTGCCTTGGGTTAATCTCAGCCTCTGCCTGCGTTCAAATCTCAGCCTGACCCAGATGACTGCGTGCATGTCAGGTATGGAATCCACACTTTCATCAAATGTAAACTGCAATCTCTAATCAAGGGTGCAGCGGGGCTTTGCTTCAGAGTTTCTGAAGCTTGCCCAGGACAACAATGTCATTTTCTTTTGACCATGTGACACCCTAAACCTGTAAAAATCATTTGTTTGGGGCCTAAAAGAGATGATATTGAGTTTTGTCCTCACTGCTTACAAGCCGAGTGCATCTCAAAATATGGCCAGTAATGTCAGCATCACCTTGGAAATTATCAGGCTCCAGCCCAGGTGTGCCAAGCCCGACACTCTGGGCCTGCAGTTGAGCAGCCTGGCGTCCCACAAACCCTCTGGGTGAAGCTGATGCATGCTCAAGTTGGAGAATCAGTCACAAGGACCACTGATCAATTCATTTTGCTAGGCCTCAGAAGTCTAAAGCCAAACCCTTGGAAAGGTTTTAAGGCTAAAGACTGCCATGGAAAGATCCCAGCCCTATCTCAGAACACAAATAAATCATTTTTATACAAGAATCAGAATGGATTTTACTAATACAAACATGGTAAACACATCAATAAATTCAAAGGGCATGGGGGGGGGGGGGTGGATGTCACCAAGGAGTTTTCCTTTCACTTGGAATTGCTCTGTTATTATTTCCAATAAAAAAAAAAACATCATTTTTAGAAGAGAAAGTACAAGCAGGAAGCGTGTGTGTGTGTGTGTGTGTGTGTGTGTGTGTGTGTGTGTGTGTCTGTGTGTAAGAGATTAGAGGCATAATGCGGTGGAGTGTTAACCTAGATGTTTAAAGATGATATCATCATAAAGTGGAGATCAGATTCCAAGATGGAGGCCCGATACCATCTTCAAAGTGGAAACTCCAGACTAGATGATGAGGACCAGTTAGACGAACAGTTTCCAGTGCAGATATAAAAAAGCAAAATCCAGAGAGTACACACTTAGCGACTTACTCTTGACAACTGTCAGAGGATTCAGCAATCCCACTACTGAGTATACATATGAAGGAAATGAAATCAGCTTGTCAACAACCCTGAGTTCCCAGTATGCAGACAAACATCCCTCAGGTTCATTGTTCATTCACGCTAGCCAAGATATGGAATTACCCTACATGTCCATCAACATATGAATGAATAAACCAAATGAGGTATATGTATGCAATAGAATACTATTTAGCCTAAAAAAAGAAGAAGAAGAAGAAAGCCTTTCCATTTACAACAATGTGGCTAAAGCTGAAGGTCACTACATTCAGCGAAATGAGCCAGGCACGAACCGACTTCCTCTTTCACACAGAATCTGAAAGCCAAACTCACAGGGAGTCGAGGCCTGATTATGAGGAGCTGCGAGTGGGAAGGATGAGAATGTGGACAGAGAACACAGTATTTCCGAGAGATCTATTATTGTCAATAATGATACATGGTGTTCTCAAAAAATACTAGGAGAGTGGATGGAAAGTGTCTTCACCACAAAAATGACAGTCAACCTTGGTACTCAACTGTTCTGAAATACATTGAATTTGGTACTCCGTGCACTTTGATGTGAAAATTTTGTCCTGCTCATTATTATTTGGCAATTGATATACAAGCTAGAGCTTCTCGGGGATGCAGCCCTGTTCAGTCAAAGCTACGTGTTCATTACTCATCACCTCTGGTACTGATTGTGCCTCCTGGAACCAAGGGAATGCTGTACTTCAGTAAGATAATAAATATATTAGTTAACTAGATGTAGTCATTCCAGAATGTACATAAAGTTTAGAACACCATGTTGTACACATTATATATGTACACATATATTTGTCAATTTTAAAATCAAAGATTTTTGTTTTTGAAGAAAGATTCCTTTGGAGGTGGTGACTGGGACTGTGGGGTTGGGGGTTCCTAATCCACTCCTGAGGGAGGGGCAGAGGGGACCAGCCACTAATACCCACAGTTGAGAGGCTTTGGTGTGCACTCCACACAGATGGAGAACAGGTCACATCTGACCTGGACCAACCTGTGCTTCCTGATTGTACTTTCTCTTCTAATCACTGTGGCAGGCAAGTCCACTTTTGCATCTGGGAAGTCAGTGCCCCTCTCCTGAGTGCAGATAAAAGGTGCGTGGAGCTTCTGGCTAGCGTTAAATCGAGATAAAACATGTGGACCAAGAGTTATTCTAAAATTGTTCATGCCAGGGAAGGGCCTTGTCATAGAGACATAGTAAGATACAGAGGCAGAAGCAAAAGTTCAAAAGAGATTGAAAACATCTCTAAAAACAGGACCATTTCCCATGAAAGAGAGGCCCAGAGGGGGCCATAAAAGTCCTCACAGCAGGTCTTCCAGAGCAAGAGAGATCTGAGGCTTCACACTAAGGCATCAGTGGATCAAGAACTGCCCCTTTCCCTGCTCCTCCTCGCCTCCATCACCTCTCTACTGGTGAGATCTGACACAGCAGTTGGCCAGTGAATGAGATGAGAGCTCGGACCCGAGAGAAACAGCGGGAATCCCTGACCCTGAAAGCAAGCATCTCACCTGCAGCTGCTTCAGCCTGGTAGACGAGGCAGCCTCACACCCAAATGCCAGCTAGGGTGCTTATTGATACATTGGACTAGATACTCCACTCATATATTAAGGCTGTGTTTTATGACTTAAATTGACGAAGGCCCTAGTCTCATCAAAGACGACACGAGTCATGAGACCTGCCCCCAAGTTTCACTCCCATTTATCAGGTCCGCAGGGGGTAGTGAAAAATAAAAACTAAAACAACATTCATGGTTATACTCCATTATGTCTGGGTACATAAAATGCCACTTATGAGGTGTTATTTCCTACCTAGTGGATGCTACCACTGTCTATCCAGGAACATGAACCAGAAATCTAGGCAGTTCTCTGTCCTGTCCTCTCACCTCCGTGAGTCAGGCCCCAGGTGCTTTGTCTCCTCAATCAATCACTTCCCATCATCTCTTCTGGCCCCTGCCACCATCACCTTTCATCTGCCCATGTAGTTCGACTCCCTGATTCCCGGCTTCCCTAGTCAGTCTGCTTTTTCTACTATATGAAAACTCTTCCAGAGACCTTAAGAATAAAGACCTTACTGCCTTCAGAATAAAGCCCGACCCCTTAACTAAGCTTATAAGAATTTTCAGGGTCCTTCTTGGCCTCCCTCTCCAGCCTTGTTGCTCCTAGGTCTCCTTCCTAGCTCTGCCATGCCACACCATTTTACCCTATTCATAACTCAACCAGCTTGCTACTGTCCCCTCCCAGCCTTTGCTCAAGTCCTAGGGATACTTGTTCTCTTAGTTACTTTTCTCTTGCTGTGATTCCCACAAATGTAAGAGAGGAAAGGTTCATTTTAGCTCACAGTTTCAGAGAGTCACAGTCCATTCAAGGGTGGCCGGCAGCAATGGAAGTACATGGCACAAGCAGCTTCTCACGACATCAAACAGGAAGCCAAGTCAAGGCAAGTTGAGACCAGTTGAGACTAGTCCTAGTCCTCCAAGGAAGGCAGGATGCAGCTTATATATGCTTACAAATCTCAGCCCAGCAATTAGCCCCTCCTGGATCCAAAGGTGGAAGGTGTGGCCACTACACACCTTTAATTCTAACTTACACCCCATTAATCCTAACTTACATGCCTGTAATCCACCCCTCCACACTAGGCCCCAATCTACCATCAGCAGCTGGCTCCATAGGCAATCCATAACATTTAAATACATGAGACCTTTGGGGGACATTCCAGAGCCAAACCACAATACTTGTCTACATGTTGGGACTGAGCTCCTGGCAGCATGAGATGCTCTTTGCTCTGAACCTCTGAAGTTCTAATCTCCAACCAGCCATCATTGCACCAGCCATTGAAACAGCCGGAAGAGCTGGCTAAAGACATACACTGTAGGAGGAGGAGTCAGGTCTTGTGTTTGACTGAATATTCACTCAGTTGTCGGTCCAAGGATCACCTCCTCCAGGGAATTGGTCTTGACCTCTCAGTACAGGCCCATAACACAGCCTCAGCATTCCATGTGCCTAGCACCCTGTGTCACGTATCTCAAGGTCCTTAAAGCCTCCTTGTAGGCTCTGGCTTAGTCACAGCTGGAGCTTTGGTGCCAGTACCACAAATTTCCCAAATTGAAACTATATAATGGGATATATAATGGGATTGTAATATTCCTCAAGGGTTATTCTTATAAAATAAGGTAACTGGTGCAAAGCACTTAGTGTGGTATCTGGGATTTAAATAGCTATTTAATAAATGTTAGCTATTTATTTTCATTACTACTTAACATGTTGCTACTGAACAGATACCTCCATGGAAAGATGAACAAGATCTTTAATGGGACATGTAAGTGCCACAGGGCTCAGCTTGTGGAGAGGGGTATATTCCAAGAAAATTACTTGCCAAAGTCCTATCTGTCCCGATCACTTTCCAATTTTGAGGGCCATCAATTACTCACACATCATCCAAACTTGGAAATTTACCTCTATTAAGCAATTGTCTGCCTCCAAGTTGGTAGAGATGAGAAACACTGACTGTGGAACCACTTTGTGGAGAAGGGCCTTCATAAGACACCTGCCTACCTCACCCTCACAGGGCCCGGCCAGCTGGCTCTGTCCTGCCTTGCTGCAGAATTTCAACAGGGATCTGTGTTTGGAACTAACAAATGTGCTCCAGAGTGAAACTACTTACTGATGGAGATGTATTTCTGTCTCCTTTCTGGTTGTTCACCGCCAGTACGCTCTGCAGGCAGGGACAGTACTTTCAACCTGTTCCTCCCCACCTTGAAAACTTGGTTGTCCTATCCCTTAGCTGGTAGTGTAGGTGGAAGCCGGGTAGCGTAGGGGGGTCTGAGATCATGGAACAGAAAAAATGATTTAATTTCTTCGGGGAAATAAAGGGGAACTACTAGATGGGAACCAATGATGGATCTGGAGTGTGACTGGTCCAGAAAGCAGCCTGAGGACGGAGAGTTTTGGTGTGAAGAACATCCTGTTATGATCCAAATGGCGACACAGTTGTACAAGTTAATTGAAGACCCATCTGAACAAGGCTTCACAGAGACAGGAAACACAACCATACCTGATACTTAATCAGCCATGATGGGTGGAGCCCAGGTCCCCTTCACAAGTTCTATTTCCTTGGATACCGAAGACAGCCCTGAAAGATCAGGACTAAGACCGGAATCCAGAGGAGTCTCTGACCAGAACGCTTCTTTACCTGGCTTGAGTCGAGTGTCTGGAATCACAGTACTATTCGGAACTCTTTGTCCGTCTGCAGTGAGGAAGGTAAGGCTCCAGACAGGTTGAGCTGAAAGGCATCTCTTTCTAATTGGGATTTAAGCTTCAAGGAAATACCTAACACCTGAGGAGGGTCTTGGAGTGATCATCAAAATCCATCTCCCTTCTCCTTCTGTGCACAGGGAAGGTTTCTCTGCCCTTTGAAGTCAGCAGGGCACAATACAGGCTACAGATTGTGAGCTTAAAAGATTCAGGGGTTGCTTCTAGCCTAAAGCACTTGTCTCCCAATACAGTAACCCCCCAGCGTCCTCTTCCCCCATTCCAGCCTCCCACCAGGAAGCCTACATGTCTCAGATGTGCAGCTATGTGTCAGCACAGGCTCCATCAGCCTGGACCCACAAGACAGCATGGGGTGGGAATCCTATTCATATATGACAACTGTGGGGTGAAGGAAAAGTAAAAGTTTATTATATTGAACTTAAGCACTGAGGTACGGCAGCTGTTCGTTACTGCAGCATAGCCTAATTAGCCAGCTTGTGGTGGGAGACGCATTCTCCCAGGAGCAGCAGAGCTGGGGCGATGCTTGTGCTGTCATCTCATGGTCACTGTCATAGGACCTGCACGGACATCCTGAGTATCAATCAGGACCCTAGATGACCTGTGCTTTTTATGTTCCCATGGATGTAGTACCTGACAAGTTACAGTCAAACGCAAGTAGTGAAAGCAGAGAGCAAGCAGTATTTTTTTCACACTGTTCTCAGGGCAGAGTTAACCTTTGTCGAGCACTTATTTCTGTGCTAGATATGCTAGGACTGTTACTTGTAAGTTTACGATATGCCCATGATCAAATAGGTATTATGCATAAATCAAAATACCATGTGATGCATCATAAATAGACACATCTTCAGTGTCAGCATTGAAATAACTGAGTAGTTAAAGTAAAATAAAATGGAGTTATCATAAATCCTCATTCCACATACGAGGAAACTATGGGTCGTGAAGATTGTATTTATGTATTTCTCCCAAGAGCCTCTTGGTCATAGTAGGACAACTGAGGACCCGTGTTGTGCTTGGAGGCAAGGCCTGGCTGGAAGGGGCAGATAGATGTTCGGTGTTTGACCTAAAGGAATATGTTGACTGGTTAAGATTGGGGACACCAGGCCAGGCAAAGCTTTCACGTGTGTGCTGATGACTTGTGGGCCAGGAAGTGAGGGAGGGACACTCCTCCTGGGTGTGGGGGCCCAATGCAGCTTGAACTGAGTAGAAGTCGGAAGAGGAAACATTGTTACCACTTCCTCCTGTGGAAGCTCTGGCCTTGCCTGCGTCTCAGGTCACCTCATTTGGCTCCCGTCTCACTTGATTTCTATCTGCACTGCAGTGAGCATCTGGTCATCCCCTGCCTCTGCCAGCTGCCTTGTGAGCGGACTGTGTGAGACCTTCTGAAGCTGTGAGCCAACAGAAACCTTTCTTCCCCTAAGGTGTGGTGTTGGCTATTCTGTTACAGTAACAAACACATAACTAAGACAACAGATATTGATAGATGGTAGATGGATAGATGATAGATAAGATACATAGATAGATTTGATTTCTCTCTCATCCGTAGTAGAGTACTCATCCAAAAATACATTAAATGAATGTATGGAGAAAAGATTTAATTCTCAAGGAGAAAGAGATTGAAATAAAAGCACATTGAGATATATCACTGTACTGTGGTTTTGAGAACAGACTATTTAAATCCCAGTTTTATTCCCCCTCAGGATCTAGTGACTTTAGATGAGTTACCTTATGTCTCTGTGTCTCCCTTTCTTCCACTGTACGATGGTGATAAAAGCAGGTTCTGCCTCCTGAGGCTTGGCGTGAATTAGGTGAGCTAGGGCGTGTACAGATCACAGGTGGTGTGGCTGTGACAAGCTGAGGAGAACGAGGACACCCCAGGACCAAGAGCAGCACCCTCAGCCCACGTTTCCCCAGATGGTCCCATCCTCTTCGGGACTCACCAAAGCCCCGGCTCCCTAGAAGGTGGCTGATGAAGGCACCACCTCATGAGTGAAGGTGGACCTGAGCTCCCAGTTGGCTGAAGTTTATTTGCACCCGAGATGATTCTGTGCCCAGGCAAAATCTCAGATTCTGGGTCAATCTGCAGCAGAACACAGCAGTGCCCAGGAGCGCGCATCTCCAGGAGGTGTGGCACACCTCACAGGGCATTGTGCCCCTCCAAACCTGCTTTGTGAAGGCAGAAAGCAACTCCTTATGCGAAGTGCCCTTGTTTAGCTGCATCACTCCCTGAAGGTCTTCTGCAAGCTCCGCTCTCAAAGGCACCTCTTCACCTTGATTTTATTAGCTTCACAGCTGAGAAAAACCTGATTATAATGGTATAATGGCATAATGACTACAATAAAAACACTTAGAGATTATTGTTTTTATTATTTATATTATTCGTTTAACACAGGCCAGGAGAACATGTTGCAGCTGAAGAAGCCCTTACATATGCATTAGGACGCCATAGCCACGCTGAGAAGGACAGGGCCAGGAGATGGTGGTGTCCATGTGTTACACACGGGGAGAAAAGCATAAATACAAGCAGACCAGCAACAGCATGAATGTGTCCCCCAATGCCCAGCGCAACAGGCTTGGAGGCGGGACTTAATGAGAAGGAAGTAGGTCTTGAGTTCTCCATCTTCATGATGGGTTGATGCCAAATATAAGACGATGAGGCTACATGAGTCTCTTGGCTTCTTTGCCCTCCACCAAGTTATGACGCAGCAAAAGACACGCACCACTTGCAGATACCTCGATAGCGGATTTCCCAGCCATCGCAACTGTGAGAAATAAATTTCTCTTCTTTATTAATTGCCCAGTCTGGGGAATTCTGTTCCAGCAGCACAAAGAACTGACAGGTCCCTCCACAAAAGTCATAACTTGCTCAAAGCCAATCAATGGTATTAGTTGAGCAGAACAAGAATGTATGTCCCATAGCACAAAATCCCAGGCACACCCAGTAGTCACAGCCATAATGCAGTATGAGGCTTCATCTCCACAGAATTTGAAGGCTCTCAGTCCTAGGCTGTAAGCAAGTAAATGTTGTCCTTCAGAGTCATGGTGTCCAGAACAGGGTTTCTATGTGATGAGGACTTGATATGCGTTTATTGAATAAGTGAATGAATGAATGGATGGATGAATGCTACCCTCAGATTGGTGAGTGATCCCACTGAGATGAATGCTTGATAATGAAGCACTTCTGCCACTCTTCTACCTCTGCAGCCCATGGAGAAGATCCATTTTGTCCCTTTAAAATTATAAAAAGGATCATTCCATTATTCTCTCAGAATTTTATATGTACATCAATTGCTTTAAAAAATTAACACAGCTTATTTCCTCAGCCTTTCCACAGTCCCTTCAAAGAAGGCACTAGGGGATCAACCCCCAACTCACAATCTCAGGCACTCTCCCATTCGCTGCTCCATAAATTCAGTTTCTGGTGAAAAAATAAGTCAAATCAGTGAAAAAGAGTGAATCCTCATGGGCTTGAAGATACTCTGAGAAGTAGCCTGCGGCAGGCACAAAATTTCTTTGTACTCCAGTGTTTTTAATCTTTTAATAATTCATGCAGATTTCTCATTTCTGTTCCTAATGTATCTGTTTGGTTAATATAAAAATAATGATACGAAATTACTTAGCAATTAAATTATTTGAGTTTCTTCTTCTTCTAACAAAAAATCGAAGTCAGTGGACTCTTCGGGAAGATGTGTTGCCTTTATTCTGTGCGCTGTACCCTGTATCACCACAGGGATCTGGCACCAGCGTTTAAGCAGCTCAGGCAGCGGCAGCTCACACCAGCGTCCCTTGCGGACCACCGTGGCTTGTGTTGTGTTCTCCAGTTTTCTCTACCACTTTCAAATCTCGCTGCTGTCAGCTTTACATGTACTGTGTTATGGTTTGGCCTCTAAGCGTTCATGTGCTGGAAGCTTGGGACCTAGTGTCACAAGGTGAGAATGCGAGAGGTGATGGGACCTGTAAGAGATGGGGCCTTTTGGGAGAAGCTTAGGTCACTGGGGCCACTCCTGAGACCTCACTCAGCTCCCATGAGAGGAATGACCCTCCCACGCCCTCTGGCTTCTTGGCTTGCCCTATAACCTTTTCCTTTGGCACATACTCCCAACATATGGTGAATCCGGCATAAGGTTCTCACCACAGCTGAGCAGAAGCCATCACTCTGTTCTTGAGCCTCGAGAACTGTAAGCTGAACAAACTTCTTTTACAAGTACCCAGCTTTAAGTACTTTGTTATAATAAACAGAAAGTGGACTAAGGCCCATGGTGTCACTAAGGCAAGTTCTTGTGCTTCCCTGGGCACACAATTCCAGAGTCCGGCAGCCAGGGATCCCTTCAGTGGAACCAAGCAGCACTGCACGGTGCTACAGGCCTGAAATCGATGGATATTCACAATTCACTTCGGCCTGGAGTCCCTTTCCATTTAGTAGATGCCTAGTACACTGTTTATATAAAAATAGTAGACACCAGCAGTTCTGTGCCTTCTCTGCACAGGAAGAGGAAACTCCTAATCTCCTACATGCCTGGTCCAGTCCGTGTACAAGGCTGCTCCTGCCAGCCAGCGACTCTGGTCCTGATTTGACTCTTTAGTGCCTTCATCTTTGGTCCCACAAATAGTCCTGATCCTTTAATTTACCCCCATCAGTTAAAAAAAAAAATTGGTATTATCAGTTACTTTTCCATCAAAAAGGCAATACACACTCGTAGCTTTGGGAACTTAGAAAATTTATAAAATAAAAAAAGTTCCCATCGCCCATCACTCTACCACACACAGGCAGCCAGTGTCAACACTTTGGAATCTTTCTTTCACTCTCTTTTCTTTGTATAACATTGCTTGCCTCTATTTATAAGAGACGACTATTTATTATTTTTCCATAACACTTTAAAAGCATTAGTATTTCTACATGACAAAAGTTCTCCACTTTTCCTGAACACAAAAAGAAATAAGTGATTCATTTGAGAGATATCAGGATTAAGACTCATCCTGCTTTTGCTAATAGTTGATCCTACTTGATTCTGAACAGAGAGGTAGAAAAGAAAAAAATGGATGATCACGATAATGGTGGTGGTGAAATAATTTAGCATACCAAATGATTACCACATGCCCCAAAGTGTTCAAAGTGCTTTACATACATTTCCCCATTTATTCTTTAAAGCAAGCTGTTTTCATTGTAGAGGTCCTTCACTTGTTTGATTAGGTTTATTCCTAGGTATTTAATTTTTGAAGCGCTATTGAGAATGGAATTCTTTTTTTCAGCTCTTTCTCAGTGAATTCAGTGTTAGTGTAGAGGAATGTTACTGGTTTTTTGTGTTAAATTTGTATCCTGCAACTTGACTGAATTTGGTAATTGGTTCCAAGATTCTGTTGGTGAAGTTTTTGGGTTCTTTTATGTAGAGAATCAAGTCATCTGCAATTAAGGGTAGTTTGACTTCTTCCTTTCCAATACATATTCCCTTTATTTCTTGCCTTATTCCTCTTGTTGACTACCATGTTGAATAGGAGCAGTGATAGCGGACAGGCTTGTCATGTTCCTGATTTAAGGGGAAATTCTTTCAATTTTTCCCCATTTAGTATAATACTGGCAGTAAGTGTGACACAAATGGCTACTCCATTATACTGAAGAAATAAATTGAAAAGGACATTAGAAAATGAAAAGACATTCCCTAACCCTGGGTAGGCAGAATTAATATTGTCAAAGTAACGATACTGTCAAAACTGATACATAGATTCAATACAGTTCCTATCAAAATATCAACAACATTTTTCACAGAACTTGGGAAGACAATCTTAAAATTTATGCATGTTGTGGTTTGGATCTGGAGTGCCCCCCAAGAGTTTCATGTACCTATGAATATTGTGTAGTATTGGAATATGGGGCCTGGTTGAAAGGGGCGGGTGCTTGTGCTTGACCTGGAGCGATGTGTGCTGCTTCTGCCCTTTCTCCCGGACTTGGCTCTGTTCTGCAATGCCGTGAAGAGTTTTTTCTCTGACTCCAGCCCTGATCCCACCAGTGTGCTTCCACCAATTTTTAGCTCCTCATTCTTGAATGGACTGTGACCCTCTGAAACTGTGAGCTAAAACAAGTCTTTCCTCCCTAACGTTGTGGATGTTGGGTATTTAGTCACAGCAATAAAAAAGTAAGACAATATGGAACCAAAAGAGACCCAGAATAGCCATAGCAATCCTGGGCATCAAGACGAAAGTAAATGACATTATGATCCCAGACATCAAGCTATATCATCATAAAGCAAAGTGATTAAAACCACATGGCACTGGCACAGAAACAAACAGGTCCACCAATGGAACAGAACTGAGGACCCAGAGACAGCCTCAATTGCCCTCAGCTAGCTAATCTTTGACAAAGGGGCCAAAAATATATACCAGAGAAAAAATAACCTATTCAATAAATGGTACTGGTAAAATTGGCTATCCACATGTAGAAGAACAAATCTAGACTCAGACCTACCAACATGTACTAAAATCAAATCAAAGTGCACCAAAGACCTAGATATTAAAATTGGAAACAGTGATTGTCCTGAAGGATGAAATAGTATAGAACTCTTGAAGATAAAGGAGTGGGCAAAGATTTTCTCAATAGGAATCAACAATTGGGATTATACCAAATTTAAAAACTTCTACACTGCAAAAGAAATGAGTGAAGACAGAATTGACTGAATGGAAAAAACTATTTTGCCACCTACACTTCAGACAGGAGGCTAATAACTAGACGATATAAAGAACTGAAGAAAAATAGACCCTTCAAATCAAAGAGCCAATTAAAAATGGGCAACTCAAATGAATGGACAGTTCTCAGAAGAAGTAAAAATAGCCCACAATATATGAAAAAAATGTTCAACATCCTTAGCCTTTAGGGAAATGCAAAATCAAAACAACACTAAGAAGTTGCATGGATAAAGGAACACTTTTATACTGCTGGTGGAATTGTGAACTGGTACAACCACTATGGAAAGCAGTACGAAGAGTCCTCAAAAAAAACTGAAAATAGATATCCCATTTGACCCAGCAATACCTCTTTTAGGCATGTTTCCAAAAGATTTCAAGTACCATATAATAGAAGAGATACATAGAGGCCCCTAGGTTGCACAACTAACCATAGCTAAATCGTGGAAGGTGTCAAAATTTCCATCAATAGACCAATGAACAAAGGCAAGGACGTAAAGACATTGCCATAAAAATAGATAGATATGAGCCATTTGTAGGTAAATGAGCACAACTTGAGACCACGATGGTTCGTGAAGTGAATCACACTCAGAAGACTAAATATCACATGGATTCCCTGATATAAGAAACCCAGAGGGTAAATAAATAAGAGTTGAGAGGGAAATGTTGGGACTCGGAGGAGATGAGAGTGGGGATAGGAAGGTGAGAAAGGGAATGCGGAAGGGAACATGAAGCTGCTGCGACATATATGGGCACAGAATTCTCAAGTTTAATGTGGCCATTGAGTATCACATATACATACCAATAAAAATGGGGAAACAGCTGTTAGCACATTGTAGTTCACACTGCCAGGAATGTGCTTGCGGTTGAGCAAGGGTAAACTTCTTGACTCACTGCAGCAAAGAGAAAACAGTCCATGAGAAAATGAGGAATGTCTGAGTAAATGGAGTTCAGAATGAATTGATAACAGAACCAGATATGATGGCGCAGACCTGTAATCCCAGCACGATAGGAAGCTGAGACAGGAGGATCTCAAATTCTAGTCCAGCCTGAGCAACTTGGTGACTTAGCAAACTCCTGTCTCCCAATTTTTAAAAATAAAGTTTTGGAGACATAGTTCAGTGTGAAGACCCTGGATTCACAATCCTCAGTAGTGAACAAGAAAAGAAGAGGCAGAGGAAAAGAAAGCAGAGCAAGAGGAGAAGAAGGAGGAAAGAATTTATACCAAGAACTGGGTTCATGTCAGAGATGTGGGCAGAATCCCTAAAAGGGGCCGTGGGCTCTGGGCCAGACTCCATCAGGACACAGTGATTCCGTGCTTATCCAACTGGATCGTTCTGATGTAGAAAGAAGGAACAGATGGAGACTCACGTTGTGGCTGGGAGGCTGCAGCAGTCACACTGGCCGGCGTCGTAGATGCCCTGTCGTCGTTGTGTGTTGCGTTGTGCCCTCCTTTTCCTGCACTAAGATACAATTATGAAGTGATCCCACGTGACCACAGCCACGGAGCGGCCTTGACTGATGGTGATGCTGACATTGTGATCAGTGGGGGGACATGAAGGCTCTCCTGTGAGTTCCAGTCCTGCCCCTGTGCCGTGGGGGGAGGTTTTCTTTTCTAACCTTATTAAACAGATGTTATAATTATGCTTATAATAAGACAAACAATCCAAGGATCAAATAGACATTTGCCTGAGTCCACACTGGTGGCAAGTGACGGGAGTCAAATATAAGCCCAATTCAAAGACAATCTTGTGGATGCTTGCACTGAGCCTCCTCTTTATGTAGAGATTTTCATCTTATTTTATTTTATTTATAGCTTAGGGTGGAAAGACAATGTATAGAACATAGTACCAAATTCAAGATGAAAAGGGTATTGCGAGAAGCACTTCTCCCCGCTCCCAGGCCTGTTTCCCAAGAACCCTCTCTGCAACCCATGAGGACATAGTGCCACATTTTATTCGGCATCTTCTATTTACAGCACAGTTTTGCAATGTGTGACTGGAGCAGTCCTACTTCAAAGCACCACAGAGGAAGAAACAGCCGCTAGTCACTCAACAGATCCCTGACTTTTGTCCTACTCTTTCAAAAAATCTCTCACAAGGTTTCTGTAACTCAGTATGGCTAGGCACATACTGTTTTCCAGACACTATGCTCAGCTCTAGAGAAGCACACAATGGACTCAACATGCTCCTTGACATTAAGAGGCACACAGTTGGTGGAGAGAACTTCAGAGCTGAACAAGGCCAGGGAGCAGTGAGAAAAGATGTGGGGGGAGTGAGCAGCTCTGCCCAGGATAGAGAGGAAGGTTGGTGGAGAATGGAACGCCCCACCTGGAATCTAAGGCACAATAGAGACTTGCTGGGTGAGCAGTGGTAAGAACTGAACACCAGAGAGTAAGTAGATAATACAGGCAATGACATGGAGGTATGGCAGAAAGAGCCAGGCTTCGTGGTGCAGGCCTGTTGTCCAACCCTCTGAGAAGCTCAGACAAGAAGATTGCAAGTTCAAGCCCAGTCTGAGCAACTTAGTGACTTAATGAGATCCTGTCTCAAAGTTAAATAAAAAATGAGCCGAGTAGCCTCTCAGTGTGAAGGCCCTGATTTGGATCCCAGTACCACACACACACACACACACACACACACACACACACACACACACACACACACAATGAATGGAACACACAAAAGGCACACATCAGGACTCAGAATGAGTCCCATGAGCATGGTGTGCTTGGAGCAGGAGGCAGAAGTGAGTAGAAAAGTAGTCAAGGGTCCTGTCACAAAGACCCATCTGCAGGAAGCAAAAGAGAATGTTGTCAGAATTTAGTAAAACAGATAATATGAAGACGGTTCAAAAATTTTAAAATGCTCATGAAATCTATCATCAGTCAAATAGGTTAGTAGTCCTGTCATTGGAACATGTCAGTTGCCATCGCTCATTGCCCTCCTCTAAGATGCTGGAGGGGGCAACCAACTGAGGACAAAGATTGCAAAGGCCATTAGAAAGAAAGATAGTGACCAACTGTATCCTCAACCCTTCAACTGAACACACATGTTCTCCCGCACCCGAGAACTACCTTAGGAAGCGCCACATGGACCTCCCTTCTGTCTAGGTTCTATCAAAAGTGCACTCAGGACAAATTGTGCTTGAGAGAGAAGATTTAAAGGTCATAGTGTCCCCTCCTCATCAAAGCAACATGAGTGTGGCCTTTGTTGTAAGTGAGACTGTGCAAAATTATATTTCCAGGCCATATCAGCATGCAAAATACTCTCTACCTAGGTATGCTTGCAGTAAGGTGTTCTTAACTAAATCTTTTTAATGTATCAATGTTCATAATTTAAAGATTCTTATTGGTTTGATCTGCTGCCACCAAAGCACGATTTTGGTTGGTTGGTTTGTGGGTTGGTTGGTGATTGGTTGATTGGCTGGTTGGATGGCTGGTTTTAGAAAAGTGATTATAATGTGCAATCAAGGTTGAATGTCACCCCTTCAAGAACAAAATTTGAGGGTGAACCTTTATAGGAACAACTATTTCTACATAAGTGTCTTGTTATTGAAGATGATGTCTGTTAGCCATACAACTTAGTATCTTAAAGGCAGGTCCTTTTGGGACTGATTTTAATAAAACTGGGTAACCTTCAAGTATTTAGCTGTGAGATTCAGGAAACTCAAAGACAAAAATGGCATCATAAGATTACAGGCTTTGGGGTTTGCCCCTTAGGTGGCCTTAAGTAAAGAATTATACCACTGTGGTTCCATTGGATCATCCATGATGTAGAGATAATAATAAAATTTCCCTGTGTTATTATTAGAATTACATGTAAATATAAATCTACAAAACAATACAATGCCTGGAACATATAATCAATTTATTTTGTTAATACAAAGCAGTGAGTTTATCCTATTGATTTAATATAGTCAGCCCTTTGTAAAATAGAAGTTATACCTACACTTTCAAGAACTGAGAGCACTATCCCAGCACAAAGTAAGTGCTTATGAATGTTCAGCATTCCCAACAAACACTTTCTCCTCTACAGTAGCCTTTTTTCCCTTTAGGGTCTCTTCTAAGTCCTCCAAACAAATATTAAAACTATCTATATGGTTTTCAATTCCATTTATTACTGGTCACACAAAATGTGTTGGATAGTGTGTGACAGGCTGGACGTGATACAAATAAACCAGATCTCATTTCTGCCCAAGGTGTACGAAGTCCAGGGAAGGTGGATACATGCATATCTCAAGCAGCCAGTAGGACAATGTCCTAAAGACACTTCTCAGAGCCGCCATCTGAGACAACACAACAGTAGAACCAAGCACCTGGTAATGCGGGGTTGTCCTTATCTATAAGCGTGGAGGACTGTTACCCATAAATTAAGGATGAGGAGCACCCCAAACCTCATCAAAAACTAGCTGCAGTGGGTGTTCCAATAATTTAATCATCTTTTTTCTCCAAAAACAAATGTAATGGTCCACCAAGCTTCTACTTTCATAGTTAGCTCCATGTCTTGGTTAGGAGCCGAGGCAAACCTGGGTAAGCCCAAACCAATCTATTCAGATAAAGAACTCAGAAAGGAGAAGGGCTTTATTGATGGCCACATGGCCATTGAGTGGTTAAGTTGGACCTTTAACTTATGTCCCTTCATTTCTACAACCTTTTCTACAGGAAAAGGAAAGAAGGCCACAGACCCAGGATTATAAGCAGGAGATGAACAAGGCCACGCTGTACCTCTTAGAGAATCCATATTGTGGTATCCAGAATACAGTAAGAAATTAAACCAAGGAAGATACTCTAGGACACAGAGAAAACAGACAAGATGGCGGTAAAAGCGGCACTCAGCTGTAGGCACCAAGAGAGCAGTTAGAATGCAGGAGATAGAAATTGAAGTGAGCACTGCAAAAGAAGTTAGGGAGTCTTGTTAACTGCACAATTAGAAAGTGATCCAGGCCTGGGAACACAGACCCCACCCTACCCTCTCCCCCTCATCTTCACACACAGCTTTTTCCCCTTAGGTCTTAAGCAAAGACAAGCAGGTATCCACTGAAAGCCAGCCATACCTTTGAAAGACCCGTGCTGTTTTGTTTGCTCTGGGCTCGTTTTGTTGTCGTTGTTCTTGCTTTGTTCTGTTCTGTTCTATTCTGGTCTTTTTGCAGTACTGAAGATCAAGCCCCAGACTTTACACATGCTAAGTATGTGCTCTACCACTGTGCTACCTCCCTAGCCCCATACACAGTTTCAAGAAAGGGTGCCATGAAATAAAATAGCCCACAATAGAAATATTGGATTCTCAAAATCAAAAATCATTGTACAGAGGTCATCAGACCAGTCTGGGTTTGAGTCTGGCCTGCCGTGGTTTTTTGTAAATAAGTTCAGTTGGCACACAGCCGTGTCTATCGACAGCTATAGAATCCTTGCCTATTTCAGCGCCACAGAGCAGATGTGAGTGACTTTAACAGACCAACGTTCATGTGGCCTACTAAGTTCAAAATATTTGCTATACGAATTTCTAAGAAAAAAAAATGTACTAACTTCTGGTGTAGTGCAGTCCTAGCGAGAGAATATTCTCATAAGGAAAAAGCATTGCTTTATGAAAACTCTCTTCCTTTCCTGTGAATTCCAATTAAATCTTCATTTCAAGTACCCCAGATTCACACAGCTTTGGCTCGATGCAGCACTCGGTATACAGCAGGGTGCCACCTCCCTTTCCTGGAGCTCCTCCAGCTCTGCTGAAGCCCTGTCCGTCCTAGCGCAATCATCACCCGCTTCCTGTGGCCCTGTTTATGCCTCCTCAGCTCCCTCACCCCATCCCACCCGCTCACTCCTCCAGACAGAACCAATCATTCCCTTAGATGTACCTTCAAAACGCATGACATATGACTCCACTACAGCACCCATCCCATTGCATTGTTTATGTATTTATGTGTACAGTATTTATGTGTGTCTTCAATCTATAGTCTTCAAGAAAGAGACCATTGTATTCATCTTCGTGCCTTGCAGCATTGCCAGGTGCAGAAAACTATGAAATGTAAGGAAAGAAATCTCAAATATTACCCCATCAGATTCTTAAATTTTACAAACAAGGACACCAAGGCTCAAGACACAAGAATGGCCAGTGGCGGCCAAGTCCGACACTCACTGGAACACACCCCATGAGAACGCACAGAGATGCGTGGGCACGTACCACAGCACTTGCCCATACAGGTCATCATTTTAAAAGTAGTAGCAGTAGGAGACGTCTAAAGCAACACATCCATCCACCTGTCCCAGAAACCAAATGGCAGCAGCAGCCCTGGTCTCCTGACAACAGTGACAGGAAATAGCATGCCGCAGCCACCAGAGTGCCTGGTGCACAGGATGGGCCAGTGAGCTGCAAAATTAAACTCCTCTTTTTAGAAGCCATTTGTGTGTTAAGGAAGAGAATAAATACGTTAACACCATAGCCACTTAAAAAATGCACCCAGACAGAGAATTTATTTGACTCTTTGGGGCCAACGGGGGAAAATGAGGTTTGGTTTGTAATTGAATTTGTAATGGGATGAGTCGGGCATGGCCACGGGGGAGGGGCTTGGAGGTGGTGGCCTGAGGGAGTTGACACTTTGAAAGCTCCCATGATGAGTCAAAGCTTCTGCGTAACAATGTGGGTCCCTGGATACAGTGTGTCCCTGACACATAGCTGATCTGGACTCCAGAATGCAGGGGGAGGCACTGAGCCTCCATGGAGTTCTTTGTAATTCAAAGGAGGTGTGACTGTCCTTTGTAACATACTCATCTGCCTGCATTCTCCACATTTGGGCCCGGCCACAGCTGTCTTGTCCCCCAGGAATTCACATCTATTCAGGGAGTACACACGCCCTGACGCTTCCCATGGAAGAGGCTGTGAGATACGCCGCGTCTACCCTCTGGTTACATGTTTATTGAGAGCTTTCTCTGTGCCCAGCTGTGGGTGGGAGACGTCATGATGGATGAGCCCATTTCTGCCCACCCAGCCTCCACAGCAGGCAAGCTTGGCAGGGCCTGTCTGTTCTAATGAAAGAGCCTTGGGACTCCCAGAAGGCAGAGGATGGCCAGGAAAAGCCCCTCAATTACTCCACACAGAGATGAGCACGCAGAATGCAAAGAAAGTTTGCCTTAGCGGTCAAAAGGAATAGAAACAAGCACCTGCCCGTCAGCCTCAAGAACTCAGACCACTTTTTGACATTGCAATATCCTCCTTCAAAAATGGGGATAAAAAGAGCAGCTTGAGGGCTGGTGGAGAGGAGGCAGGAGCCACGCCAGGTCGGGATTCACCACAAGCCACGGCTTCCAGCTGCCAGGCCAGCAGGGAGGAGTAGTGCCCCTGAGACCTGAAGGGCACAAGGATTCCAGAGAGACATTCAAACACCAAACGTCGCTGACTCCCTGATGGGTAGGTCTGAGGGCCGAGAGGAGGGGCTGCGGCATCGTTGGCCATCACCCCAGCACCAACCAGGCCAGCAAGCAGCTGCTTCTGTCTCTCTCTGTCCTTGATTTCAAATGAATTGGAGTATAAATAACAGCCGCCTCTCCTCATGCCTTTCTCTCCAGCTTCCCATGTCCCTGCTCCCAAAGAGCCAGAATTCACGCGAACTCCTCTTTCTAGGGTGAAATAAGTTAACGGGGGGACACACAGGCTCAGTTCATTCTTGGTTTAAAGTCCCAGCAGGGACATTTGCTTCACCTATCTGCCTGGTTTCTCTGAGCCTCAGTATTCTTATCCCAAAATGGGAGCAACGACAGGGCTACAAGCTCATAGATTTACAGTAAGTCTCAAATTTCCTCACATGTGTAGAAGGCTTAGCATGGTATTTGGCATTTTGCAGTACTTAATCAATCTTGGCCCCTAAGATTGCTGTTACTGTGGCTGTGGCTGTGGTATGGTTGTGGCTGTCATTAGCTTCCTCTTTTTTACTGTGAATAATTCCACCTGTACAAATTGCCCTAAGACAGCAGCACTGTGTAAGGCCCATCACACAGCATTTGGCACCCAGCAGGCACTGGGTAAATGCAGGGTGCCCTCCCACACACTGCCACTTGGTGTGCCATGCTGACCCTTGGTGAGAAATATCAGGTTTGGTACAGCCCTAGAGATGAGGTCAATAGCCCAAGGCAGGCATGTGTCTGAGAGGAGATACTGAGATATTCAATAGTTATGATTCCATCCCAAGGAAACCCTTGCTGCTGTGTGACTTTCCTACGGTCCCTTCCCTGTTCAAAGACCTATGATCCTTCCCAGGCCCTAGAGAAGATACACCATTCTCTCATCTGTAGAACTCTGCCCCTGCTGCTTCTAACACCCCTGCCCACTAGCCCTGCACCATGGAAATGGAACTGGAACAGCAGTCTCATTTTAATCCATAGAACAGGGGTGTCTGGCCAGGCTTTCCATGTAAACCCATCACCTCTCCCCTTTATTCACAGCTGCTATTACCTTCACCTGCCCCATGTTCCTCCTCCTAAAAAGTTAATAAGATAATAACCATAATACCATTCATTCAGTGCTTGTCACACATTTTGTATCCATTGTATTATTTAATCCTCACAAGAAACCAAGAGATAGCTGTTATAATGTCTCTTTGGAGAGATGTAGACTGAGACACAGAAAGGTTATGTAACTTGTCCAAGTTCCCAGAGCTACCATCTGAGTGGTGGAGGCAAAAGTTGTGCCTGGACGATCTGACTCCAGGAGCCTCTTACCTCGTAGGCTCTGCCTCTTGAGTAAAGAGACTGAGGTGCTGTCCTACACAGTCCCACATCTCAAGTGGTAAAGTGATAGAGCTAAAATTCAGGCATGAAGCTGCTCCAAGCCAACCCCATGCTCTTCCCATTCAGTTCCAGTGTTTCCTTAAGAATCTGGATGGGCGGCTCTAACTGGCAGCAGGTATAGGGGGAGGGAGGAGCCAACATCTCTCCACAGGTGGACATTGGGCAGGTTGCACTTCTTCTGATATCCAGTCCATGAAGATGGCAGCTCACCAAGGGAGGAGGCTGCTTTGGGCTATTATCCAGTAAGGAAAGTATATCCGGGGATTTGCAAGAAGCTCTTTCTGCTATAAAATATCTCGTTCTATAGGCCTGGGATCAATGTGGAGATGCTGGTCATGGCAACAAACATCTGTTCAAATAATACATTTTGGAATTCATGAAAAAAATTGCAGCATGGAACCATGAACCTAACTAGTGGATTTTGGGGAATTCCCCAAGAATCACAATCCACAACAGGCCAGCCCTGAGTGAGTCCTACTGGCCTTCTCCATTGCCTGTGAAATCACCCTAGTAAATAGACAAAGTCCCCTTTGAAGATGGCATAAAGGAAGATTGATAAGATATATTTGAGGCAATAAGGGGAGGTCTTTTCTCTAGAGGACTTGATCTTTTTTTTATTGAGAAGCTATGAGTCTGAATGACTTTGGTTTGAAAATTGTATAAAAAGCCAACTGCATATTGGTGACACGTTGGGTTTCTGGCCATCAATCCCAGATTTTTTTTAGGAAAACTAACATTCCAGTAGACTATATACCTACTTCCTCTCAGAAACAGAATAATTGCTAAATATAACTGCAGGTCAAATTACTCTGGTCACCAACTCATCCCTGCTAGCCAGCATGACGTGATGGATGTGCTCACCTCAGCTCTGGAAGGCATGCTCTGCTGCATGGCTCTTGCCGGGCCAAAACCTCATCCTCCCCCACTGCAATCAGAACAACCGCCCAACAGATACACTTCCATCATCACCCCAGACTCCAGAGAGCACCACCTCAGAGCTCTCCAAGGCACTGACATATTTCCTGGTGGCTTCATGTAGGATTAGTCTCCCGGACCGTCAATGGACATGCAGGGAATGAGAAGGAGGGCAAGGGGTTGCAGAAAGCACATGATAAATCCAAGTCAGCACCCTAAAATTCCTAAGCCTCTAGCTCCCTTCTCCACATCTCACCAGAACAGTTCTGGCATCTCAAAATTATGTAAGTAAGCCACACCAGGGCCATTTTTCATTTTATTCAACCAATGCCAGCAAACTACTTGATCATGTTGCCATGCTGACACACTAAATCAAAATCTCTAGTGAGCATACTATCCCTATAAATTTCAGCCAACCTATTGTTTGCTTCTGATCTCCACCTAAAATCTTTAGAATCCATCTCTGCATATTCCCAAATGTCTGATACAATATGGCACTTACTTTAGAATATGGATGTCACCTTGTTGGTCAAACTTCAAGTGAATTTTTCTGTACTGAGATTGAAAGCAGGGCCTTCATGCTGAGTCATGCCCCAACCCTTTCTTATTTTTGAGGCAGGGTCTTGCTAAGTCACTGTGTTGCCCAGGCTGAGCTCCACCTTGTCATCTTCCTGTCTCACCTTCCCAAGGCCAGGATTACAGGTGTATGCCACCATACTTTGTGGCTAGTGTCTCCTCATTGAATTCTGGTCCTAGTTATAAGTATATGTGTCTGTTTTATTTGCTGCCTTAGAAAAGGAACACAAATTTGGTGGCTTAAACCAACCCAAAATTATTACCTTACAGTTCAGTAGGTCAGAAATCTAGCACAGGTCTCCCTGAGCTAAAAATCAAAATATCATGTGTTTGTTATGGGAGGCTCTGAAAACGGCTCCGTTCTCTTGCTTTTCCCAGCTTCTAGAAGCTTTTCCTACAGTCCTCAGCTCAGGTCCACTTCCCTTGTCCTCAAAGCAAGCAATGCTGCATCTCTCTGGCCGTTATACCACCCTAGGAGCTGGAGAAGCCGAAGAAGAGGAGCGCAGGAAGAAGGAAGGAGGCTGGAGCTAGGGCGCGTGGAGCGGGAGGAGTAGGAGGCTCACAGGAGCAGGAAATGAATAGGCAGGATCAAGGCCATCCCTCCCCTGTCCTCTCATCTTTGTATAGTACCTGCTATAAGCGGTTGGTCCTAACAGAAATCAGCTGGCAATGCAGAAAAAGGTTCTACAGACGCTCAGCCATAGGACTACAGAGCTAAGAAGAGTAGACTTAGAGTGAAACATAAGAGATCGGTAATCAGCACCTTCCCTATATGAGAGTTCTTCTGCCAACAGCTATTGTATTTTACCCCGGATAAGTAAATCTTTATAATACTCCACAAAGGTAGGTCTTTTTGGCTCCGTTTCAGGAGTAAATAAAAACTCACAGAGGAAACTCGAAAATGTCTCCTGGTAAGAAGTAGCAGGACTGAGTTCCAATATCCTTTTCTTCTCCTCTCTTGTATCACCTGGATCCCAGTCCTGACTGTGCTGCCCAGTTGCCTCAGGGAACACTGGCTGGGAAAGCCACCTCAAGGCAGGAAGATGGGAAGAAGATTCTTTCCAGATGACTTAGATATCTGCTGGCCTCCAAGTGCTGATCAACACCCTGGACCCTGCAAGGTCATCCACACCCATGCTGTGTCAGTCTCCTGGCCCTGACCAGCCTGCAGCTGTCCAGCCAGCACAGGTCCAGTGACTGGGCTGTGGCTGCCACCAAGAATCCCAAGCCGGCCCAGTAGAAATAAGCCACTGCCCAGGGCCAGCATTCTGGGGGTGCTTGCCATGGAGGAATCACAAGCAATGCGATCCAAACAGAATGGAAATATGCCTCAGATCTTTGTAAAGTGCTTATGAGGGTTATTGACATTCTTGCATCTCAGAGGGTAAACTGAGTGTTCCTATTAAAATACCTGACACCTGCTGGAGGAGGGCACCCTCTGTCCTGAAGGAAGATGCCTGTCACTCCTGTTGAGTTGGTCGTAAACCTATGGCCATTATGCTCAAGTGCACAAAAGGCCAGCAATGCCATGGAGACAGCATGTCTACAAAATAGCTGCCCTGGATACCAGATGCTGAGAGCATCAGCACAGATCTGTTATTCTTACAAGCAGCAACAGAGCTCCCAGTAGGCCTAGAACAACAAAATTAATGGATTGGAAAGCAAGAATCTAATGTATGAGCTCTCCAAATTCCCCAGACTAGCTGACTCATTGTGCACATTCAGTAAGTCAGAGCTCTGGATGGGAGGTAGCCAGGACTCCTTCGGGGTGGGAGAGAGAAGGACAGAGCACCCAGGAGAAAAGAGATCACAGGTCAACCCACACCAGCTCCTCCAAAGAAGCAAAATACCATTTTCACACAAAGCTTCTTTGAACTTCAGTAAAACAAATAGTATTTACACAGACAGCCTCCAAAAAATAAACTCCTTAATGAGAAAGCAGAGAAGCAGAATTCTACCAGTTCACCCGCTTGACGGGTAAATCATTTTTTATTGAATTCAAGTTTCATGGCCCATTAGAGGCCCGGAGGGAGAATTCTCAGGGACGCTTTTGGACTAATGAGTGTTTTGCAAATTGTTTTTCTAACAGATTTGTTATTCCTTTTTTCTGAGAGTACTACAAACCTTTGTTTATGGAATTTGGCCCTGCATTTGAAAAATAACAGCAGCTATTTTAATTGAAACTAATTTATTCTTATTATTGAGAGACGTTGGTGTTTGTGTCTTCCTGGTTCATTTTGACACCCATGTGAAAATGCTGCCATCATTCAAAATACCACAACCTCCTACACTTCTCGTGTTCTCTCACCTCCTCCACAGGGATGGAGACATTCCCTCCTGGATCTAGCAATCCAAGAAAGTCAGAACTTAGACTAAGTACCCATGCTGCCTGTGAACTCAATTCTCTGGATATGTCTTTCATGAAGAAACATCCCAGCACCCCCAGTCTTCTCCCTTGCCATGCGGGACAGATGCTCACATACCAGACCTCCTCCAACCCACATGTGGCAAAGTCTGGCCAAGAAGAATCCTCCTCAGAACTTGCCACCACAGCCACAAGAAATGCAGTGAAGGAGGTAACTCTGGTTTTTTTTATTGGCCAGTAAGTCGTCTGGGAGAAGCCATCTTGCCAAACTCAGGAGAAGGGTCTCTCTCATCTAGGTAGGTAGAGAAATGCACTTTTCAATCACAGAAGTCAAATTGCCTGATTTGCTCATTAGTGTGAGGTGGGCTTGTCTCTCTTGGTGAAGGAGCCCATAGGACCTGAAGCTGGAAATGAGTCCATCAGGAACTACTTAGCCAGTTAGTCCCATGGGCTGAGATCTGTTCTAAATTCTGGGAATGGGGCCAGGGTCAAATTGGACACTACAGGCTCCAATCAAATTACATTCTCATGTGCAGAAACAGACAAAGTAAAGAATAAACATATGTTATGGCAAGTGACACAGAGTGCCCTGGGGAAAACCAAACCAAGATGGGGGTGAAGGGAGACTGAGGGAAGCCACTAGTTACCCTGCTTCAACTCTCTAAGCAGTATTAGAGGAGTCTGTGGACCGTCAGAAATAAATAATGTGACATAGGGTTGATTAGAAGTTGAAAATTTGTGGAAGAAAAAGAGAGAAAGCGTTAGCAAAGACCTCGTAAGCCATATGAAATCATCTGGATTTTGTCTTCAGAGGAATGGTAGCCCTAGGATCAACTCAGACATGTGTAGGGGAAAGTCCCAGGGGCAGCTGGCTGGAGGAGAGTTTGCAGCGGAGCAGGAGTGGAGGGGAACAACCCAGGGCAGTCACTGAGGTCATCCTGGCTGGACACGCAGGGCCTGAGATGTAGCAGTGAGCAAACGGGCTGGTTTACACACCTGGGAGATTTCCTCAAAAGGTCTGGATGACGCCACGTGACCTCAGGAAAGGGAGCAGGTGAGGAGGGGGTTTTTTATTGGGCAACTGCTTGATGGTGGGAGATTCTCCCTGAAGAAGCAAAAACAGTATGAGAGAGCTTTTAGGAGGATATTATAATTAGTTTCAATTAAAATAGTTGCTGTTGTTATAAATCACACTAGATAATATTGGACTTTAATAGAATATTGCCCAATATGTAGTTGGATACCAAATCTATGATTAAAGAGTAAAGAAGGACCCTCAGAAATATATGTGCCCACTAATACCACCCAGTTCCACACCACCAGTGAAAGGAGGCAAGAGGATGCCACCTCAGCCTGTGTGTCACTAAGAGAATGTCATTACTCCATTATCTGGCACTCACAACAGTGCCACTGCCATTTGACTTGAACCCACTGGCTCATAATCATATCTTCTCACACAGACTTAGTATCCAGTCACTCCGAAGCACCACTCTGGCGCCTCAGGCTTTATTCCATCCTGCTCTCTACGTCCCCAAAGCTGAGCCATCTCCTCTCTCCCCAACTCCCACCATGCCCTCTCCAACTCTGCCCAGTCATCAGCAAAATTCTCACCCTCTTACTGAATGTTTCATTCTCTCTTTTTGATCCAACAACTCTTTGGTGCCAATGGGACTTACAGCCACCTCTACAGTGACCTTTCTGCTGTTCTATAAACAGACCAGAAACAATCCTGCCTTCAAGGTGATTCATTTGCGGTTCCTCCAGCCCCTGGCGCCTCTCCTATCTGTGCACACAACTCACTCTCTCTCTTCCTTCCAGTCTTTTTCAAATGCCATCTTATCAAAGCATTTGTCCCTGATCATGTAGGACAAAGTGACACCAAGCCCTGCCCCCTGTGCTTCCTTCCTTTGTTTTTCTACCTGCCCAACAGGTGCAGACTATGACGCAGACTTCTTCCTGAAACCTGCCCATGTCCTCTGCTATAGTGCATTGGTCAGAAATCCTGGACCCGCAGGGATTCTGGATGAATAAGCTGCTCCTTCTGGGAGTGCTGCTTCCTTCCTGAACTCCTTGAGGTGCACTTACAACAATCGCCTCTGTAGCCTCTTCTGGAGAGGCTTACTTGCGGGGGAGAGGGGATCACCTCCTTCTAAAATCAGGGCTCCTAATCACTTCAGGAACTTGAAAAACAAAGTGGTTACACCAAATTTGCTCCTGCATCTCACCTCTCTTAGCTGAGTTATCATACTTCACAGGAGCCTGGCTTTACGAGAATCTGAAAGCATCATCCTCCATTTTCTACCTTTTCATTGGCCAGACATCAAGAGTTACTGGGGAGAGACATGGGAAGTTTTACCTCTATTCCTCTGTCCCCTCCTTGCCCCACAGGCTGGACTCTGCCCTAGAAGGATGCAGCAGCAACCCTTCCCCTCAGGTCCCCATGACCTTACCCTGGTTTCTTTCTTGAAGAAAGCAGACGTGGAGAAAGAAAATCTAGGCAGGCGTCCGAGGAGGCAGAATCTCCTCTCAGATTCCTCACCACTTCCTCCTGCACCTCAGCACACAGCTTTTCTCTTTTAAAGTTAAGTTGCTCTTGATATATATATATATATATATATATATATATATATATATATATATATATATATGTGTGTGTGTGTGTGTGTGTGTGTGTGTGTGTGTGTGTGTGTGTGTGTGCATGTGTGTGTGTATACACATATATGTGTGTGTATATATATGTGTGTGTATATACGTATATATATATGTGTGTGTGTGTGTGTATACACACACACACACACACACACACACACACAAAGATTAGTTAAATGGGTATCGGCAGCATAGAAAGAGAGGGCATGAGTATAGACAGCTGAAAACAGCATCTGTAAATCATTACCAAGAGTGAAGTTGAAAATAAATTTCCTGGCCATTATGCCTTGATATCTCAGAATCATCTTAGAAATTAGATGCATCATTAACAACCTGTTCAAATCCCCATGCCACCTCCAAGCCATGACGCCCATAAGGGGCAGTTGTAACTCAATAGACATTCACCTTGGACAACCCCGGGTATCTGTCACAGGTGACTAATTACAGCCTCCTCCAAACTGTCCGCTGCCACACCTTAACGCGGTGGGATGCAGGGAGCTAACGAAGAGCGTGCCGCATGCTTCTCCAGACCACTGGCCCCAAGCCAGCATTACGCTTCTCGTGCAAAGGACAAAGGCTCTGCCCAGAGCTGGCCCCTTCAGAACCAACTTCATTTCTACTCACAGCCACTTGCAAGGAACTCAAGACTAAGAAATGACAGTAATTGTTTATTAATTGGCCTTTGTGCTAAGTCAACAGTGCACTGCTGGTGCACCCACTAGGGGGAAATTGTACTTATTTTTACTTCCAGGCATAATAGCCCTTTTCATCCTTACGTGGGAGGGAAAAAAATGAGAAATATTTCAAATAAGTGAATGGAAATTTTAAAAAGTAAGAAGTAAGGTAGGGGGTAAATGTTTTGAATCTGGTTTAAATGCAGCCCTTTATTAGAGCCTCTTTTAATTATGAATTATTATTTCAGTTATTACTGGAAAAGTGGTTGTCAATTGCTAAATTACCGTGTTTCAGTCACTCTGCTAAGAAGAAATTATCGGCGCCGGCAACACACAAGCTAATTCTGCCTTTGACTGTCCCTTGGCATTGCTGCTAGCAGAGCAGAGACACCAAACAGCACCATCATGTGGAAGTGATTTGGGGCATCCCTTCATGGAAATGACAGGTTCTTCCCAATACCAAGACAATAAACTGCAAAGCCCCATGGTATGCTAGCAGGGCCGGTCTCGCTGTCAGTGAGCCACGGCTTCGCTACAAACACGAAGCAGAGCCCTGATTCCTTACGTTGGGAAGAAACCTTTGCATTCTAAGGCAGGACTGCTTCTGTGGGTGTTTGCCATTCTGGCTCACACGCTGCGCTGAGGAATTGTCTTGAGCCCATATAAAGTGTCTGACAAAATTAACACAACTGAGTTACCAAAAGCTGTAAAATTTTTTCATAATATTTTAAGAAAGTTTACAAGTTTGTGTGTTGGGAAACATTCAAAGATGTCCTGGGGCACATGTGGCCTGTGGACCATGGGTTGGCCAAGACTGATAAACAATGTATCATTACTATTCCACACTCTTGTAGAAGAAACACACAGGCATCCGATACTGTCCCCACCCCAGCCCCATCTGTCCGTCCTTTTAGTCTCCACTGGATTCTGCCCAAAGACTGCAGAAAGAAAAATCCTGCTTCTCCAATCACAATCCTAGAGTCAGAAGGAAAGAAGGGGTTTGCCTGGGAAGTTTCTGTTCTCAAAACAGGGAAACTGGTCTCTGGTTTAAAAAGGCTGAAATGATTCAAGTAACAATGGAGTTGAAAAAGCACTCACCACTCATTAGATCAGGCAAATTCAGACCCAGTCCTGATGAATTGGAAGATACAAAACCTCTTCAAGACCCAGCTTCTCTCAGGGAATATTGGTTACCAACACCTCCTGGAAGTATTGAACCTTGAACCTTCAGATCACCGTGAACTTCAGGTTACCGTGTACCTCCTTATAGATGGGACAACGGGAAGGGAAACAGCAGCCAGTGCCACCCTGCAGATTACTGGTGTAGCCAAGACCAGCACTGCCTGGAGGCTGAGTCTTTCCACTGTGTTCTCCCCAACTCTTTCCGGGCAACACACACATCATATTCCAACTGTGGGAACCAATGGGGCTCCTCCCAGGATGACAACCAGGCAACAGACACATAAAAGAGTGTGGCTTTTGTCACCACTGTCTCCTCCATGCCTGGTGCACAGTTGAGACCTATTTGCGCTTAAGGGATGGATCTATTGGAAAATAAGCAACATCCAAAGGGCAGTGGCGATTCACGACAGAGCGAACACAAAAAGACAAGTTGGACCCAGATTGCAATGAGCTTTACATGTTTTAGTGAAAAAAATAAGAATGTGTATCTGCAGACAAAGAGAAGTCACTGCAGCTTTTAACCTAAGGAACCCTCTTTTCAACAGCTATACCCTGGATCCACTGTGAAGAGTCTTAGAAGAAAAATTAGGTTGAAAAGGAGGGAGGCCATTTCAGCAGCTTCATTCCCTCTTAAAATTCTCTGTGAATGTTTCGTCACAAGCAGGAGATGAAATTACTGATTTTTGCTCTATCTTCTCTGATTTGCACAGAGCTGGCCTTTTGAGATCCACAAATGGGCAATTGTCATGCTGTCATTAAGTCTTACAAAATATCGATTTCAAATGTGAATTCCCAACCTCACCAATTACCTTCAGAAGGGGAAGTGTATCAGGGAGGGAAAAAAAAATCCTTCCCAACATTCCTTCACAATCCAAACCCATTTGTAAATATAACTTTAGGTTTGGAACAGCTGTTGTTTTGATCCTAATTGTAAGGGTGGGGAAACTGAGCCCATTTTGCTCAAGGAATAATGACAGTTCTGGCCCCTACGGCTTCCCTTACTTGATTTTATGGTAGGGGCCCTCTCGCTCTGTGGAATTCCCAGAGCTTTTGCTCAAACTACCAAGAAAAAGCCCTCTCCTCATTATCAAGGTCTGGGGCTGACAGCAGCCTAGTTCACCACCCCAAGGGGATCCATCTGAGAATGAAGCCTGTCAGAAAAATGGATCCAGTAGCTGGGAAAGGGAAATGTTTCCTGCAACAACCTCTTGAATTAGTTGCACCAGAAGCTGCAAAAATTTATTTCTTGAACTTTTTGATTTCTTTAGCCTGTAATGATTCCTAAAAGAACAACTGCAATGATCATATTTGTATTTAAAAGTGAATTTAAATTGAAAGAGTCGAATTTAATTACTTACATTACAGCCTTTTAAAAATACTTTCAATAATTTATATGTAACTCAATGTATCAAACATATTCTCATTTTGACTACAGCATTTAGCACATTTCAGTTGGTGGGAAAGCACAGTTCGAGGACATGGACTAAACATGTTATTTTCTTAAGTCTCCAGTTGAGTCTAATCTATGCTTGGGGCTGAAAAACTCTGTTGCTTGGGGTATAGAAATAGAAGGTGTTTTCAGAATTCATCTAGTGCCCATAAAGATTGGAGAACCTTTTGCACAATTGGTCTTTTCTTTTTGAGGTCCCTGGTAAGGCGGTGGATTGCACAGAAGGGCCCTGTGGGGAGACTTTGTTAAAGAATCCTCTCTAAAGATGTATAGAACTGTTCAGAATAGTGCCTGCTAAATGCAGACAGGGGATATACGAGAAATGGATTTAGTACAGAAAAAAAGGAGTTGACCCCCATTCGTGGTAGGGGGGCTGTGGCCAAAGACAAGAGCAGAGCTGTGGGTGAGGGGAGCAGCCAAGCGACTTATTGAAAGTAAGCAGGTAGGCGTGGCAAGAACACACGCAAAGGCAAGGAACACAAAGCCACAGGGACGTTCAAGGGGCGTCTGAGAAGCAGGGGCAACTGCCTTAAGGGTCAGGCATCCTGTCAGCCAAGACAAGAAGTCCAGCTTCTCCACGAAGCAAAGGGAGGGACAGAAGGTTTGTATCAGAGAACACGTCAGGCAGCTTGGTCTCCCCAGAACACCACTTGGCCACCGGAGCCTGGAGACTGTACTGAGGAACTCTGGAAGGGTGTACCCTTGCCTTGTGCTGGGCCACTCCAGCTCCCTCATCAGACCAGGAGGCACGATGAGAGAGGGTTGTGCCTTGCAAATCATTGAATCACCCCCAGTGTCTGCCTTGGAGCTGGCACAACAATGCAATTTGTCTAAGTAATAATTCCCTGCGTGTATGTAGTATGATGAGGTTTTCAAATCGTATTCATTGGCCAGGTGTTATGGGACCTCTGGAAGGTAACTTCATCAGAAACCTCTCATTGTATGGAAATGAAATGGGAGTGTCTGCCTGAGGGCTCACCCAGGTCCACTGAGTCCCAGGGCATCACTTCCTCCAAAAGATCATAACTGCCTCTGCAATTCTCTCTAACACTGCCCAGAGCTTTCCTTTTATGGCATTTTTCACTTTCAAATGATGTACTTATTAGGACATTTATCTCCTCCACCTTAGGCCACCTGTGTCATGAGGATGGAGGCTGTGCCCTTTTAACTCTAGCCAGCTAACAAACAAGACTTGGTATGCAGTAACTGATAATAAAATGATGACACAAATAAATAAATGAAGGAAGGAAAGAATAGAGATGAAGCCTGTGACCTGGACATCAACACCTCAGGTTGCCCTAGAGCAGCACACAGTCTATGGACACAGTATCAGCAGTGAAATTCAGGCCTATGCAGAAAAGGTCTAATCCGACTACCACCCACCCCCACCATCCCTTATCCTGCCTCCTCCCACCCTGAACCACCAGAGTGTCCAGATTTAGCAGACCTCCCAGCGCGACCATACCTGTGACTCTCTTTGGGGCTGATCAGAAAGACGAGCGCAGGTGGAGGCTGATGCTGCTGAGCTCACACCTGCTCTGTTCAGCCCACGCCCTCTCTGGCATCCTGTGTGATCTGCAATTCATGTGTTTGGCATATTGAAATGTTGTTTGATAATTTGCCTACAAAGAAGGCTATGCAGGAATCCTGAGCCACAGACCAGAGTACACCTTTTGATCTGCTCATTACAAAGGGAGAAATGAGAAGATAAAACGATGTACAGGAACTAGGGAGATGGAGGACTTGGCCAGAACAGGTGTCCACGGCCAGCAGGCAGAACTTCACCTCACCCTGCTGCGGGCTGTCTCTCTCAAATGCAAGCACAATGTCATCTTTTCCTTGGTGAAAGCCCTCCACCGGCACCACTGCCCACAGCAGAAGGTCTCACCTGCCCAGGGGATGTACCAATATTCAGTAACTATTCATAAAGAGCACTGCAAGCAACTTTTAGTTAACAGAAATTAAATGTTGGAAACGAGATTTTTGTTTGGAAAGTGGAAGAAGTCGCCCTAAGAGACCGCGACTCTCTCTTATGATGTGTTTCTGAGCCGGAAAGCAGAAACAACTTCTGGCGCTAGAGACCTACATTCACCTCCTACATGGGCGGGGCAGGCACAGTCCATGTGCACACAGTTCTTATGGTGTGACCACAAATGTGGCTGAGGCTACTAAACCAGAGGGCAGAACTCAAAGTCCTCAACTTCTGCACAAGACTTTAGTCTCTAACACATGTGTCCTTACCCATCGTCTTCTGCTCTCCTCGGCGACCTCTTATAAATCTACAGACTTCCCCCATTCTCCTTCTTCTCGTGCCTTTGTTCCCATTATTCATTCAGAAATTCCTTCTTCCGCCTCACCCTGCTTGGCCAGTTCATACTTCCGGACTCAGTCATGATGCCTTCTGGGATGCTGGCATCACTGCGTCGTGGCTGCTTGGACTCCCAGCACTCCATGCTCTTCTCCAATATGTCTGCCCACTCATTCACAGTCTCCTCCACAGGTTTCTCCCTCACCATACTACCTATTAATTTTGCAGGATCCAGGAGTGCACACCTGGCCTTTGTTCTCCATCTACACTCCCAAGGTGTTCCTAGGTATTTTCATATTTTACATCACGACAAGTCCCAAATGTAAATTCATGAGAGCCAACTGTCTCTGGAATCTGCTTTCCAATATGGCAGTCACAGGTGGTTGTCAATCCTTAGTCATGTGGTTAGATTGAGCTGAAATACACTAAAAGTGCAAAATATACACCAGAGTTTGAATAGTATCAAAAGATGTGAAAAGTCTCCCTGTTTTACGTCAATTGCATGGTGAGATTACACGATTTTAGATGTTTGAAATTAACATATCTATTAAAATTAATATTACATGTTTTCTTTACACCCTTTTAAGATGGCTTCTAGTGAATTAAAGAATTGCATATGTAGATCACATTTGTGGCTCACCTTGTTTTTCCATGGGGCAATGCTGACTCAGAGACCTTCTCCTACCTTCCTTTGTCTACCCACCATCGCCATTTGCATGTCCAGGAGAATAACACTTTTGATAGGATCAAACAGGACCTTGAATTGTTCCCCCGAGCATCCCCCCGACACACACACACACACACACACACACACATATTTTTCTCCTTTCTCAGCAAATAACACTACAATTCCCCAAATAGATTAATTGAAAGACCAATAATTATATCTTCAAGTCTCCTCTTGTCTTCACTCCTTCCATCCAACTAACTTAAAAATTCCAGCGGTTCTTCACCCTGAACACGTCCTTGGTTAGGCAGGTGTCTCCCACCCCATCACTAACCCTGGCTACCATTGTTCACCCACTGGGCATGTCAGGAGGTGATGGGCCGGTATCCTGCATCCACTCCCACTCAGCAGCCGGCGTGGTAGCTCACCAGCTCTAGTAAGGCCACTTCCACACACACAAAAGCATGTGTGCTTCTATATATCCCTATTGTACTTAAAATCTAAGTTGTGACCACAGCCTACAAGACCACAACAGACACGGGGTGCCTGATCACTGCTCAATTCTTGGACATTCATGTCCCACCTTTCCCTCCCCACTTTAGCGCTTCTCAGATACACTTCAAACTCACTCTGCCTCCTGGCCTTTGCATTTACTGGTTCTTCTGCCAGAACTATCCTTCTCCAAGTCATTATTATGACATGATGTCTCATAGTACAAGGTATCCTGGATGTACCACAAGGGAGCAACAGCCCTATGCTTACAGTCACTGACTTCCTCTTTCACCTTCTAAATCCAAATCACTCCCTGAGGTTCTCTTCTCACTTCCTGAAGAGTGGAGTATGGTATTTTTTTTCCTGTCCCAGGCTTCACTATCATCCTAGGTGATGTCAGCATCCACATCAATAACTCTACAGAAAGATTTTTTATAATTTTTTCATTAGTCTATATCTGTGATACACCAGTACTGCATTCATGCTGGGGAATTGGTTCACATACACAGCACATTATAATCATTTTTACTTCTCCTTCCCCTCCCTGACCTCAACTCAACTGCCCACTCCTAGGCCCCTAGGTTCTCCTCTTCACAAAGTCTACTGCTCCCTTAATTCACTTTTTGACCTTACTTCCAAGGGCCTTTCTTCTCCTCCACTCCCTGCTCAGTTGCTCTCAAATTACGCTGCTTCTTATCTGTTCACAAGGCAGTTGTCCACCTTCCACTTTGAAAGGAAAACTCCTCCAGGGCAAAAGTTCTGTCTTCCACATCTACTGCTAGTTTCCAGGCTCTGGCGCCATTTCTGGCCACAAAAAGCCCTCGTAAATGTTTGTTGAATGAGTAAATGCATACAGAAATGCCATCTCCCATCCTTCGAACGCCCTGCCCATCTATGATTGACTCTATCCTGGTGATTTCCATCATGAATCTCTTTACTAATTCATCTCCCAGATGAATGATGGGCTAAATACAGAGTGAGGCTGTTTCTTACTTACTTTACCTCCTCCCACCCATCACACACCACATGCCTGGTGGATTCCTGGTGAGTCCCATTTCTCTATTGCAAGTGTGGAGCCTACATTGCTTCCAGCTAGTTAGCTGTTACAGGACTCGTCCTCTCAGGCTCGCCTCCGAGGCAGCAGTCAACACCTTGGTAGGGATCTATGGGTTGCGGGTGGCCGCCTTCTCCACAGTGTGTTCTTTGTGCATGCAGAGGCAGGTAAAGCCAGACATGGGCCAGGGGCGGGGCAGGGGAACAAATGTGAAGGCAGGAACTGCCTGTTTCCCCTGACACTTTCACCTCGTAGGGCACTCCTGTCCTTGAAGCTCAAGGAGTAGCTCTATACCTTCTAATATATATATATATATATATATATATATATATATATATATATATATATGCAAACCAGCCCTAGTAGGCATCTGCTCTTTGCAAACATGAACAGTTATAAACACAGGGAATCCAGCAGGAAGGAGGATCCAGGCTGCTCAGAGACTCGTCTGTAAGAGACGGAAAGCACCCCTTCCACGGGATGTGAACTCAGGCTGAGAAACAAAAATTAGCCCCTCTCTGCCAAAACGCTGGGCGGAATTGGTTATCTACTTCCTCGTTTAATTATCTAATGCCTTGACCCAAGGAAGAGTCCCGTGGGTTTTCAGGGACACTGAAGTGGGAAATTTATGTATAGCTTAGTTTACGCAGCAAGCAACTTCCTAAGAACTTTTTATACGCGAATCACATTTTTAAAAATCGAGTCCCATTTCCCCACTGACTGAAACTATCTGCTTGGAGACACTTTCTCTTCCGCTCTGATTTATCTCCAATTGGCAGCAGCAAACTATCACCTCGGCTTCACATTTCTTTCCTTCCCAAGTGGCTCATCAATCAATCAGCCGAATTTCCATTCAGACCCTATTATGTGTGAGACATTGTTCATGATCTGTAAAGAGAATAGGGAATGCACCGAATGCACGGGGGTGCTGCTCTCCGTGAATTCTCTACAAAACCTTGTGAATAGCCACCCTCTTATTTATCTCCTCTGTAAATTCAGATTTTCTTCTACCAGGTTTTCCCAAAGAGGCGCCCATGTGTGCTGAGCAGCCTACCTAGGTTACCATAGAAATGGAGAGGCATAAAAGGATGTTTAGAAATGTAAGTGCTTCTATAAATCCTCAATAACGGGAATTGCAATTGTTGGGAGCAATAATTGCGTGTATTCATGGTGTGTTCCTGAGGAAAAGTGCAAATAACTCTGCAGCCTGCAACTCCTGGAAATATAAGAGCAAAGCAGGAGAAAGTTAATAATATGCTTTAGAAATAAGTCATGTCAGGTCAACCTAATTTTGCTCTGTGAGAGGAGATAGATTTATATCACCAAAGAGACTTCAGGTTAGCAGCCATCTTTATGGTCTACCATTCTCCCAGGTCCTAATGCCTTCTACAGGAAGTTAAGAGCCATTTATAAGTTTTTCTAGGTGAAATACCACAGAATCTGGGGCAGTTAAGCTTAATGGTCAGTGTGACTGGATTAAGAGACTCTTGCTAGTTGGCCTTCCAATAGAGGACTAACATCTGGAATACAAAAGAACTTTAAATATTAACAGCCATAAAATAATGAACCCAATTTAAAAAGCAAGCAAATGATCTAACTAGATATTTCTCAAAAGAAGAAGTCCAAAAGGTCAAAAGGTGTAGAGAAAATGTTCAATGACTCCAGCTATCAGAGGAATGCAAATTACAACTACATTGAGATTCCATCTCACCCCAGTCAAAATGGTAATCATCGAGAACACAAAAAAAAAAACAAAGACTATCAGGGATGTGAGGGAAAGGGGAACCTTTCTACATTGTTGGTGGAAATGTAGATTAGTACAACCACTATGCAAATAGGCGTGAAGATTCCCCAAAATACTAGCATAGAAATAGCATTTAACCCAGCTATACTCCTCTTACACATGTGTCTAAAGAATTAAGGACTTCGTACTGCAGTGATGTTTATAGCAGAGCAATTCACAATAGCTAAGCTGTGGAAATGCCTTGGATGCCTGCCAACACAAGGATGGACAAATAAAACGTGTTATATATACACAGTGGATTATTGCAAGCGGGTCATTCATAGAAAAATGTGTGGAACTAGAAAACATTACGTGAAGTAAAATTAGCCAGACTCAGAAGTTTAATAACCACAATATTTATCTTATATGAGAAACTTAAAGAACACATAAATTAGTAAAGAAACTTATAAATTAAAGGAGAGAGGACAGAAAACCAGGAGACTTCTGCAGGTGGGGAAGGGGACAATTAAGAAGGGATTGGAAAGGAAAAGAAAGGCAATGGGGAGGAATTAACTTAGGTCTGTTAAATATGTATACCGACTTCACAAAATAAACCCATCATATCATAACATCATAATATTCATATTCACTAAGAACATTTTAATCACTCTGCGAATTTTAAAAAAACCACTCCCAGAAAAATGATTGCATTCAGGGGCACTCTACTTATCAGTGGATTGTTCCACTGCTGTTCCCAGCTGAGTGTGCTGGTCAGAGGTGGGGCCCGTTTAAAAGGCAGTGGGGACAAGGACTGGAGGACATATTTTTCACCTCTCACTGGTGTTCTTCCCCTGTCTCCTGCTTCTCTGTGAACATTAGTCCTGAAATGTAAACTTCACCGGATTAAGAAATGCCTGGGGCTGGAAGAATGGCTCAGCAGTTAAAGCACTTGCCTAGCGAGCACTAAGTGCCTGAGTTTGATTCCCCAGAACCACATAGAAGCTGATGTGGAGGTGCACACCTGTAATCCCAGCACTCAGAAAGCTGAGACAGGAGGATTGCCATGAGTCCAAATCCAGCCTGGGCTCCACAGTGAGTTCAGGACCAACCTGAGCTAAGAAGAAAAGAAAGAAATGCCTAAAATGCCTAGATTAGTGAAGCATGCTGTAGGTGTGTCTAGGTGGGTCATGGAGGCATGACCTTGGGTACTACATATGATCCCTTGCCCATTGTCCTCTGGCACCGCTTCTCTGTTCTGCTTCCTAGAAGCCATGACCTAATCAGTTCCACCCGGCCACACTTTTCCTTTCCGCCATAACATTTCTACCTTGGAATCAGCTAACAGGCTAAAGCCTCTGAAACTGTGAGCCAAATAAATCTGCTCTAGTTTAGGTTGGAGGTGCTGGGTATTTGTTCACAATGGGGAGGTGGCTAATCCAGTAGCATCTATCTTGCTTCCCTTCACAGCTGCCTTTCTCTGCCTATCTTCCAGCTACTCTGCTTTGGTCATATTTCTATTTACCCCAGGCTTTGTCGTCCTCCTGAGTGATCATTACCTACACAGATGACTTCGTACATGACCTCCAACTTTGTTTCTTGACTTGTCTCCAAAGGTCTTCTCTTCTCTCCTTCACACTTCAGAACACCTACCTATAAATGCCATGACTTTACCTACAAATATCATGCCTTTACCTATAAATCTCATGGCTCTAGCATCACGAATGCAAGACCTTTCATCCACAATGTGTTTTCTTTCCGCTATTTTTGCTCATTTACTCTCACACTGACAGTTCTTGAGCTACAATCTCTCCTCAAGTCAATGTACCTGTTCTTGCTTTAGTAATGGATTCAACACAGACTCCATGGTTTGTGGCTTAAATAACATTTTTGCCCATATCCATGCTCCCTAGCCCACATGCTGTTTTTCCTTGGCACCACCCTGGTAAAACCCCAAACCTGAGAAAATCCTTGTTTACTTCACTGCCCAAGCTGGGAAAGCCAACCAGGAGGCAACTCAGTACCAGTCCACACTCTTGAACCTAACCTTAACTGAGCCCACATCTCCACCAAGCAAACCCACTGCATCGTTCTTTCAATCTCTGTAGTAATGTTTCCAAACTTTATTCTTCTCAAGTTCCCATCCCTAATACCCATTCCTCTCTTTCATCAGATGAGCTAACTCCTATGCTAAAGAGAAAATGGATGCCACCACACAGGACATGCCCACAACACACCACACAGATCTTCCTGTGAGGGAATCACCCCTTCCTCCTTTAGTCCCACAGTGGAATGGGAGCCAGAAAGCCTAAACTTTCACCTGATCTTCAGCTGCTACCTTCAGAATCTCTTGCTACCATTTATCTTTCTCTTTACAATACTCATAACCCGTCTCTCTGATTGAGCTTTTTCTGCTTTTAAGCATTTGCCCCTTACAGACCAAAGTGCAGTTTAGATACTTCTCCAGCCTCTTCATCCCCTTTACAGTCAATAAGAAAGAGGAGTCTTCGGCCACAGACACCACTTCTACACGTCCCCCTTACTCCTCAAAACCCAGACCTGATGCTCATCAGTTCACTTAAACACCTTCTGCCGTGTCTCCAATGAGATCTATGCAGTGAGCGCTTTGCAGGTATTGCCTGAATCACCTGGCTAATATCATCTGTGCTTTTCCTCTTTCCTTGGGTTTTCATGGTCTAACACCTTCTTGGTTCTATTTTTTCACACTGACTATACCACCTCTGTTTGCTTTTTGGGTTCATCATCCTCATTTATTTCACAAATTCCTCAAGCTCTAGTCCCTGGCATTCCTTCTCTTTCCAATTAACACCACCTTCCACGCCCACAGTTTCAGTTACCACCAACACAAAAGTGACTCACACATGTACAAAACTGGCTCAAACCTCTCTTTTGAGCCTCACATAAAGCTGACTAATTGGTACCACCCCAAAATAGCTTACACTGAGGAGCTCTAAAATCAAACTTCTGCTTTTCTCCACAAGTCCCCCATTCTTATCTCTTCTAAGAACTAGATATCAGCCAGTAACACAATTAACCACCCCATCATTTCAGCCAGAAACTTTGGTATTCTGACCCCCACCTCTGCCTCATTCCCCATATTAAATGTATCATCAAGTCTTCCAGGTTCAATCTCCCATGATTATTGAATTATCTACTTTTCTTTATGATCATCATCATCCGAATTCACCTTGTTCTTGGAATAGCACAGAAACCATATACTATAGAACTGCCTTAATTTGTGTTCAGTGATTTTTCCCCCTCAATACAAAACTAGCCATATGTCCTGCCACTATCTATTTTCTTCCTCTGGGTTAATGCTGTGACCTACACTTCTTCCCATCACAAAACCCATTCCAACTCATGTGTGATTGCTCATTACATCACACACACACACACACACACACACACACACACACACACACACACCCTGTACGACATCCTGTATAACCACTTGTAAGTTCCTTTGGGGCGCTTTCTGTGTCTTACTCATGGCCGCAACCTTCAGGGATGCCTTGAACAATTTATGGAAATGCATAAACTCAACTGGATCAGGTTGAGGTCACTCATTTTTCACAGCAGAAAATTTAAAGAGCCTGGCGTCTCCTTAAACATCAAATTTTTCCAACTACTTAAAACATGAGATAAAAGTTGACATGTTGTCAAGCTGCTCAGTAGTTCCTAAACTGTGGCTAAATCAGCTCCTCAGTGAGTGGCTTGAGTGACACAGTGACACAGGCTCTGGGCCACAAAGGAGTGTCGTGAAGAAACAAATTAAATTAAAAGTATGGATGGGCCGCAGTGAGAGGCGGGGAGTGGGAAGTAGTGACCCTTCCGGTCGGCAGAGAAGGAAGCCACGTAACAGGATGCACACTGTGCTGGCGCTGAGTGCTGCCACCTGGATTCTCAGCTCAGCTTCACCTTCTCTAATGACTTTAGGAGCCCTACTCAGAGCATTCACACTTCTTGGCAGCAGATGGCAGTGGTAATAAGCCACAGTGGCGAGCTAAACTCTGACAGGTGGTAGGGAAACGGGCTCCTCTTCCTATTAAAAATAAAACACGTCTTGCAGATGAGGCAGATAGGTGGAACCCACGCAGAGATGCATCTTCTTTATTGACGCGTAAGTCTTCCAAAGTGACTACCCATGTTTTTACCACAGACCAAGAGACTCCAAGAGGCAGTGTTTGGAGATGTAAACAATGTTTCTCCCCCAGAAGCCTTACCATGGAGCTGACCCTGAGGCTCTGTCTAATGATTAGCATCTAACAGAAGATGGAATTCAAGGAAGCCAAAAACTTGCAGATAATAACCACACCCTTGACGACATGCCTCACTTGGCTCTTAGTTCATCCTGAGTGTACCTGTCCCTGAACTTCTACGCTATACTCTAACAGCCCCATAAATATCTGTCTTTGATCCATGAGCTTCTTGGGAGGAGTTGCAACGTCTCACTGGAGTTTATTCAACCTCTCCGAATGCAATATTTTCATATGCAAAGTGTGCACCTGTGACAATTAAAGAGACTATGTCCATTTAAGGCAATCAGGAACCACACCCAGATTAGGCAATTAGGAACCATCTTGGATTAGGTAGTTAGGAAGCAGCCTGGATTAGAGTGTGAGTGATTTGTGGGCCAGCGAATGAGGGAAGAACACCCACCTGGATGTGGAAGGTCCAACTGAGAACTCTAACTGTATAAAAAGAAGGAAGAAGAAAGATTGTTATAGCTTCTTACTCTGGGAAAACTCTTGTCTCACAATTGTCTATGGACCTTGACTTCCTACATGCTGCATGTCTTTGTCCCAGATTTGCTCCACTCTCAACTTGGGCCTGTCTACTCGTCGCCAATCTTCAGTCCTTGATCTTCAGTCTCTGGTCTTCGCCATTGTTTTTCAAACAACCAAGATCCACAGCACTGGCTGTCCTGTAGTCTGGGATGGGTGCTCTACCTTGCAGCTGAGCAGCCATCAGACCCTCCAGCTCTCACATGCGCAGACTGCCATCTTGGACTATATGTGTCCTCAGAATTGTGCGCCTTCCAAATAGATCTTTTTGTTATGATTTCTGTAAATTCTGCCTTTTGTAAGAACCCAAACTAATACAGCACCTTTCCCTAAAAGTAGGCACAAGAATTAAAATTAGTATAGATTTACCAAAGCTCTCTATACCAATGGTAGCAAGTAGTATTAATTAAACGACTCTACGGGATTTCCTGCCTCACTGCACTTGAAATATTTGAAAGAAAATGAGATTGCTTTAATTCATGGATCAGTGAGGTTTCTGCTATCTACAGACAGAGAAAGAACAATATGAGTACCTACCATATTTCTAGCACTCCAATAGAAATATTCCTTACCGTAAAAATAACCCTGTGAGTTGGTTATTATTATCTCATTCTACACGTGAGCAAACTGAGGTCCAAAGGTTCTAAGACAAAATGGTCAGCGAATGTCAAAGATGAAATATGGTCTTTGATCTCTAGGGCTCTGGAGGATCAATTATTTTTCCTCACATCACCAAAAAATATATGATTGAAGGGGGAAAAAACCACGAATGACAAGCTAATCCCAAAACCACCAGTGACAAGCCACTCCCAAAGGAAGAGGGGCTAGATAGTAGTTGTCTGATGCCTGGGCCACAGAGTTCACATACAGGTATCCATCTAGTCATGAGACCAACACTTTCTTCTCCTTGACCTTTCCTAAAATGTTTGCCTATGGCATAAATTAGAAAGCATAAAAAAGTTGCCAACTTCCAATAACTGGATTTTCTATCTAAATACACAGATGAACATTCAGGTCCCTAATTCAAATCCTTCAAAGGCTCTCCACAACCAAAGTCCAACCTTTTCACAGTGCTGTTGACATGTCCCAGATCCTATCTCATGACACACCCGACCCCTCAGTAAATAGAGTACCAGCACCACATAGCTCACACTGCTCAAATATGCCATGCTGCCTCTCAGTTACTTTTTGTTGCCCAGACAGAATACCCAAAGTCCACAATTTAAGAAAGAAAAGTTTTATGTTCGCTCACAGTTTAAGACGGTCTCAGTCTATCTGTGTGTGGGCAGCTGTCAATGGTGGGAAAGCTCTGGAAGAGAGCAACTGCTCCTGGCATGGCAAGAGGGAGGATCAGAGCCACCAGAAGGAGCTGGGGCAGGAGCTAAATGGCCTTCCAGGCCACATGCCTGGAACCTGCCACCCGCCTGTCATCCAGCCCTCCTGACCAGGCCGCACCTCCTCACAGCATATGAAATCTATAAAATCCAAATGCAGGAGGACTCGGGGGAACATTACCCATCCAAACCACAATACTATCTCTCCTGATCTTACTCTCTTCGCATGTCTGATCCTACCTGGCCATCAGGACTCAATTTAGTCGTCTCTTCTTCCAAGAAATCTCCCTGACTTTCTCAGGAAGACTTAACTTGTTTCCACTTCTGAATTTCTTTCCCTAGCCCTACAATGTGTTATAAATATCTACTGATACATATTTCTCCCAATTCTGACTATGAGCTCTCTGAGAACAGAGAGTGCATCTTAATTCACATTTGCCTGTCACAACTCACATATAGAAAGATCTCAGAAATATTTTTGAATAAAGAATCACTACTGTCTTCCCTCAAAGAGCTGAGCATTCTAGGAAATGCATTAAAATGTGGATATGCATCGTTATACATTTGTACAAAGCCATGGAATGTACAACGTCAAGATGGAACTGTATTATAAACTAGGGACTTAGGATGATAATAGTATGTAAATATGAGCACATTAATTGTATAAAGTCTACCACTTTGGTGGGAGATGTTGATGATGGGAAGTCTATACAGGTGTAGAGGAAGAGAATTTATGCAAAATATCTGTACGTTTTATAAGTTTTGCTTCAAAACCATAAGAGAAAGAACAAATGAACATTAAAAAAAATCTTGATTGTGTTTCCTACAAGATAAAAAGAAAACCCAGAAAATGTACCAGAGAAGAACACATATCCAGAATAAATAGAAAACAACGTCATCATAACGGGGTCGATGACACAAATTTCCTGCAGAAACAGCAAGAGAACTCAAAGTGCCTGATGGATGGAGCACACTATGGAAGGCTGCAGGAGGTACCAAGCGTTTCCCTACAAAGTTATTTCTGTATCTTTTGTCCACCTGAACCTATTTTGTAAACCGGCCCCTACTCCCCTTGGCTGTTGGGCATAAGCTGCCTTCCATGAAGATACATAAGACAGGAAAATTCTAGGCTGAGAAGGAAGGGGCTAAGGGTTGTCACTGAGACATCACTGGAGCAAGAGGAGCGACGCCAACCGTCATAAGAAAGAAAGAAAACCAGCCACGACCCTTGGGCTAAGTCTTCTCAAGCCAAGATAACCAACTATGGAAGAACCCGAGTCTCCATCTGTACCATAGGCCCAGCAGCAGCCGGCTGTGGTTTGTTAAGTAGAATCATCGGTGTAGCACATCTAGTACAGTGTCTGGCATGCTGAAGCGTAACAGCTACCGTGTCGTGGTCACACACTTGTCCATAAGCTTCTCTCGTCTCTGGAAGCTGAAATCCCCTAACAAATGGCTTGCATTTGGATGTGAGGAGACAAGGAGAAATTGTTTCTCTAGTGGAGTCCCCACTGGCGTATTTGTTTCCACCGAAGTGCCTCTTTTATTTAATCTCTGATGTTATTCCAGTATATCCATTATAGCAAACTCTCTTAAGAAGAAAGCCTCGCATACAGAAATAAATTGCTCTCACCATTTGTGTCTCTGAATGTGCATCATTAGTGTTTAACTGGCAAAACCAGATATGTGGAAAATAGATGATTCCACCGGAAAAAGACATATCGGATTCTGAAGAGGCTTTATCTTTTTCTCTTTCTTTTTTTTCTTTTTATTTGACACAGAGGGAAAGCAAAAATTAAATGATTCAGCATATAAATTTTGCGCCCTTGTCACAACTCATAATGGTCAAGATGGTCAGTTTTATGGTCCCTTTGTCCCTTCCATCACTCAAGAAACCGAGTGCAAGATGGACACAATCCCTCGTATCAAGTCGTATTATTATCTGCAGCCACTTCCTACCCCACACCTAAAACTGAAAGCCAACTACCTATTTCCTTTAGACCAGAATCCTATCGTTCATAAATTATTCATCACTCTTTCCTCACTTGTCTCTGAAATGCGGCACTGCCAAAGTATTCTAAATGATCAAGGGATTCAGACAAAAGGACCACAAAGACAGGAGAGAGTCCAAAAATAGAAATTAAATCCATTTATCCAATTCTGCCTGACAAAGGAATTATGCTTGGTGCCATGATTTTTACCTGCATGCAGGGAGAATGGAGAAGAAAGTAAAGCCTGAGCTCCAACGCTCCCTGCTTCTCTTTCCACTGTCCCCAGGATGCCCTTCTGGCTACCAAGGCCCCATGAGCTCTCTCCTACTTTTAAGGAAAGTAAGAGATAGTGCTTCTGAGTTCTACCATCCAGTATGTGAGCACAAAATGCTCAACTTCATTGTAAACCTTGAATTTTGCACGTATACATATCAATAAAATGTGGGAAAAAATGTCTCAGACATCAGACAGCTTTATACCTTTATACCAAAAAGCAAGTAAGAAAAATATTATGTGGCCAAGCCAATAAATTAGTATGTAGCTCCTGATTACCTCCATATGTTCCTAGAAGTCTAAGGAGGGATGTCTCAGTTACTTTTTTGTCACTGTGACAGAATTCCTGCCATGCATAAATTAGGGAAGGAAAACTTTATTTTAGCTCCCAGTTTCACAAGGTCTCAGTTCATTCATAGGCAGTTGGCAACAGTGGAAGCGCGTGGCAGAGCTGGAGGTGGAGGCAGCTCCTCGGGGCATCACAAACAGGAAGTCCCAGAAGGAAGGAAGGAAGTAGTATATGTCCTTCCACATTTTGTCCCAGTGATCTGCCCCTTCTGAGCTCAGCCTCAGTGTTCCACCCCATTCGGGTTTAAGCCCCCCAGCACATGCCTATAACCTATAACTCACCAAAGCAAAACAAGAAGAAAGAAGAGGCCAAGGCTTCACTTTAAGGCCACACCCCAAACACTCTTGAGGACCTCCTCACAGAAAACTCGGCCTTCAGAAGGTCCACAGCACCTCCCAGTGGCGGCACCCTGGGAAGCAACCCTTGAACACAAGGCCTTTGAAGAATGTTCAACATGCAGACTGCAGCCCTTACCAACCTGCTAAGGGAGAAGGAGGCAAGCCCAAGATATTGTCCTGGAGCACAGAACTTTCAAGGGATAGATGGGCCACCTCGTCTCTCCTGTGACTGAGACAATGCACCGAGTGCATGTTGGTACAGTCCTGGGAGCCGACTGACATTCTCTTCTGCCAAAAGCAAATCCAGGGGACAAAGGTTCTTGTTAGGAGAATGAAAACATCGTGTGCTTTGATTTGGGGATTCTTGTATATTTTGCCAACACAGGTTAACAAGACAAATGCAGAGAAGAATAGATAGACATGGAAGAGAGTAATTGCTAAGTACATGAGACTCACAGCACTTCAGATGTTCCTGACTGGCCTGCGGAGATAACAGGATTCCTTACCTTCTTGGATGAGGAAAGAGGGTGTGCCGCGTCACAAAGTAGCCTCAGTTTAGCAGGAATTTTAGGACAATTCTTTGCATCTTGTAAGAAAGACAGGTACCATGTAATTCCCAGCCTCTCCGACATGTGTGGCCACCTTCTCATTACCATTGCTGAGTCATTTCCTCAGTCCCATGGTTTCAAGGCCGCCTACATGGCATGTTTCCTTGAAGTCTATACCTAGCCCATATTACCCTCACCACACCCATCTCATTTCTGCCTGTGTTTCTCTCTTTCCATTCGACTAGTAACTCAGACCCATCTCTTTCCCTGTCATTCCACACCCAGCCCATCTGTAAATTGAGTAGAATTAGAATACACACAGGTTCTGAGCATTCTAGCCCCCTATACCACACTGACGCAGCTCCTCGTGACATGGATGTCATGCCCCGAGGGCCAGGCCTTGTGCTAGGGTGAAGGACTGCAATCACCAAAACATCTTCTCATATATGTCTACAGTTGCATCTCAGATAGAGCCACAGGATAAACTGAAGCCACTTAAATGGATTAAAGGCCCTGTGAGTCCATGACTCTGGTGCCTAATTCTGCCACCCCCGGGGCCTAAACTGTTAATGCCTGAGGTGCAGGGATCACAGAAGAGAACTCAGTCACAGCAAGCAATATTTGCATACTCTGAGGTCATTCTCAGTAAGGGTTCCCGGCTCAGGAATCCATACGTCGGAGTTCGGGAATGTTATTACTCCTCTCTGTTCACCTTTATCTCTAATCAAAAAGGATGAAAGTATTCGCCATATGAATGTTACCAATTGTCCAGTGATTGCCAGAGCTGAAGGTTCCTGGGAAAGGTGAAATGGTGAGCCATCAGGCGCCTTCCACCAGAGTAGGGCTCTTCCCCAACCTCCCTCCAGCCTGGAACCAACCATGGTGGCGTGGGTGTAACTTGCCCCAATCCAATTTGCTGTAAGACCATCTCATGAGGCTGGAGGAATGGCTCAGCAGTTAAAGCACTTGCCTAGAAAGTGCTATGTCAAGCACTAAGTACCCAAGTTCACTTCCTCAGCACCACATAAGCCAGGCGTGGTGGTGCATGCCTGTAATGCGAGCAGTGGGGAAGCTGAGACAGGAGGATTTCTGTGAGTCCAAGACCCGCCTGGGCTCCATAGTGAGTTCAGGAGCAGTCTGGGCTTTTAAGGGGAAAAAAAGGCCATTTCACATGTCACCCAGTCCTCTGGCTATCATACTATCCACATGCCACCAAGGACATATTCTTCTGGGCCAGCTACCACCCTAGACTCCAGATTCACACCCCTCAGGCCACTCTGAGCACCTGCCTTGGATATCTAGTGGGAAGTGGCAAAGTGAGAGCTTAACTTCCGGCTCCTTCCAGCTAGTGCCCTGGGCTCACCACAGTAAAGGTCATGCCACTCATTCTACCCCTGAAGCCATACTTCTCAGCTCTTCTTGTCTTTCTCTTTTTTTTCCTTCATCCCAGTATCCAACCTGGCAGCAAATTATTTTGACCCTTCTTTAAAAATAAATCTAGAATCCAGCCACCTCCCACCACCTCTGCCCTGCCCCTTGCAGTCCCAATAGCCAACATCTCTTCCAGATTCTGTGGAAGTCTCTTAGTTGCTTCTCCCACCTCAACCTTTCCCTTTGTAATTAACTCTACTCACAGCAACTAGACTAAAACATGACGCAGAGCAGCCTCCATCTCACCTCACAACCTTACTTCTCCACCACACACCCATAGTCCCAGCACTTGGGAGGCTGAGGCAGGAGCATTGGCATGTATGCAAGGCCAGCCTGAGCTACATGGTGAATTCTGGACCAGCCTTGACTACAGAGGGAGACCCTATGTTAAAAAAATAATAAAATAAAATAATAAAGTGTGCAAATGTGGTTTTCCTTTTAGCAACATTATTCTACAAATCTACAGTCTCCTATAGTATGGTTTTAAATTCTCTTCTACTCCCATGGTAGTTGAGGCCACTGTCACAAAGTGAATATCTCATCTATGACACCCCAGAAATAAGTCCAGGGGGTTAATCTACAAGTGCAAGACTCCAGTGCTGGGATGCAGGGAACATGACACATTGTTAATTTTTGTTATAAATGAAGTTCACGTTGATCCCTGACCTCTGTACCTCAGCTTATGTTTTGCTGCCAGCTACCTTGAAGTCTCAAAAAGATAGGGCACAACTGCAGTGTGTCTTAGTTACTTTCTCATGGCTGGGACAGAATACCCAACATCCACAACCTAAGAGAGGAGAGATTTATTTTAGCTCACAATTTCGGAAGGTCTCAGTCCATTCACAGGCAGATGATGGGAAATAGTGGAACCACATGTCAAGGCTTGGGCCAGGTCTTGGGCTAGAGTTGGAGCTGGAGCAGATGCTTCAGAGACAGGGATCCCCACAACATGGAGGAACAGAGCCCAGCCTGGGATGAAAGGCATGAGCAGCACATGCCCTTCCAGGTCAAGCCCTAAATATACACCCCTTCCACCAACAGTACACAGTATCCACATGTACATGAAGCTTTTGGGGACACTCCACATCCAAACCACAACATAGTGTTTCCTTTTGAGAGTTCTAAATAGGAGATATTTCCATTGCTGCTGAGTCCCAGGTAACACCTCTGAACATAAATACCTAACACATTTTTCCCCTACTGTATAAAACACAGGTTCAAAAACAAAAAAAGAGAGAAAGAAAGAAAGAAAGAAAGAAAGAAAGAAAGAAAGAAAGAAAGGAAACTTAGTCAAGGAATCAGGGAGCTGGACAGTACGTTCATGTTCATGAAACCCAGCTTCTCCCACTTTATAGACAAGGAGGCTCAGGCAAGAAGACAGGATTCTTCAACATTTCTTCTCACCTTCCACCCAAAGCACACTGTACCATCAACTGCTTAACTTGTTTCCAATGGTGTCCTGGGGAAAATTTCCTAAATTTTCCCAATCATCTGAAATTGAATAATTTAATGAAAAGTCCTAGAACTGATAGTCATTTCACTAAAACAACTGCAGCAACTCCCTCCTCCACCAGGTAGGGAAAGCATGGTGAACCACACTCTTGGAGTAGCCTCTTAGCACCGAATTCAGCACCACCTCTCTGGCACTTCTGCTGTGGATCCCAGACATGCCAACCTGGAGGCAAGAAAACACAGAGGTTTGTGACATTTGTTTCCATGATAGACAAATTGTTTTTGGAATCCTGGCTACTCTCACAACTCGTCATGTGTTCTGATACAGTTTAACTTCCTGTAAGATACATAACTGTGAGAATAACACACCCCTTCTCTGTACATAAAAATACATTAACACAGATACATTTGGCTTCACCAGCTGTAAGATGCAGTTGCAAACTTTCTATTAAAATAAAAATGAGCATTCCTCATACTCCAGGATCTTTCTCTCCGAGAACTCCAGCCCAGGAGTAGCCACAAAGACTGTGCATAGAACATCCACTAATGGTTTCCAGTAAGACAAAAAAATGGCTGCCATGAAAGGACCTTGGATCCTATGAGGCTGAGGCAGAAGGATAGCCATGAGTCTAAGGCCAGCCTGGGTTACATAGTGAATTCAGGGGCAGCCTGAGCTACAAAATGAGACCCTCTATCTCAAAACAAATGCATATGGAAGTAGCTTCCTCTAAGGAAAGGGATAAAAAATGGGAAACGAGGCTCTCTCTTTCCATTTTCCTCCACTTCCCTTGTTCTTCCATTCCTGTGAAATGGAATAAACGGGCCACTGGGGACTTCGGTTTTTTATTTGTTCTTCTGTGACTTAAAAAAAATACTTATATAATTCTAGCTTTTAAAAAATGTAAGGATAAGACAAGAAACCAATAAAGTGAATCCTCTTACTTTTCATTTTTATTGCTTTCAGCTTCTTTCATTCAATAGACTTGGGAACGCCTCCAAAGATCTCATGGGAGACAGAGGGGGTTCCAGTCAGCTCCCAGGAGAACTGGGCCAGGTTTGGGGGCAACCTTCACATTAGCAAAACTACAAGGAGCCAACTCCATTCATGGATTGCTAGAGGCTGCCAAATTTTGTACTAACCTTTTGGAAAAGCATTTGTTAAACTTAACGATTAAACATTGAGTTCTTTGAGCCAGATATGTCACTGTAATGGTTTATTGTGAAGAAAGTTTTACAATACTTTAAAATTTTCACAACTAAAAATAGTTGTACAATTTTCTTTAATAGCAAAAATAATTGGCAATGACTGAAATTGACATGAGAACGTAATGGTTAAGTTAGAAAAACATACATCTAAAGAGCAGAAATGAATCCTAATGATATTATAACAAAGTTATTTTAAAAATATGATAACTAGATTAAATTTTCAAAGCCAGATATAAATTGTATACAATAACGTCTGAGCCAAAAGAAATAATGTCTTTCAGCTAGAAATTTTTAAATATTAGCAAAACAGTCAAATAAACTTAAACATGGGAAAGATAGATGGAAAGAGAATTGACACCTTAAATCTATCATTTTTTTCATTCATTCATAAGGTTTTTTTTCTTTACAATGAACAAATAACAATTCCTTCTACTATAAGCCTATTTGTCAAAATAATTAAGAAAAATTCCAATTTTCCCTATAGTAGAGGGAAGGAAAAGGCAACCATTTTGAAACATGCCCAGAGCATCCTATATTTCTTAATAAAATATTAAGAATGAGAAAGCACATAGAAACACAGGCAAGAAATTGTCATTTGTTCCTTGCAAAGAAAAAAACCTGTGCACAATGGTATGGCAGTAACTTTTAAAATAACAATGAAGCAGTTGATTTTCAAAGATACAGATTCACTGAGTCAGAAGCAGAAGGTGAAACATCAAATGGTCTCTCTGATATAAGAGACCCAGATCACAACTCTTATGGAACTTAAAAGGAAAAACAAAGTGAAACAGGGGAGTAGGGCGGGGAGGGAGGGAGGGGTGGGGGAGGGACAAAAGGAGAGTGGGAAAGTCCTTGTCACCTTGCCAAGTTGTGCACAAAATGCTCAACTTCACTGTAAACCTTAAATCTTGCACTAATACATATCAATAAAATGGAGAAAAAACCTGCAGCAACAGAAAGAAAATTTTGGATGGATCAAGGCAAGGATGTGGAAAAATGAGCATTCTTCCATACCTCTGTAAGAAATAGCATGTTCTTTGGAATGCATTTTGGTGATCCAGATCAGTATCTCCAAACTGGGCAAGCATGTTGGCCTTCTAATTATCTTACACAAAGGTATTTGAACAAAACAATAAGTGGGCACAAAAGTGTATTCTTCCATAGTCAAAGATATTTTTCAAAGTACTATGTATAAGTGAAAAACAGAGAACAACTTCCATACCACAATAACCATTTGGACAAATAAACTGTGACACACGTGTACCATGGCCTGACATCCAATAACTGTGGATGCTTCTCCCAGAAAGCATTCATGATATATTAGTAAGAGACAAAAAGCAAATTGCCAAGCAAAGTGTACAGTGTGATCCCATTTTTAAAATTTATTTAATGGAAAAGGCATTTTTGAAAAACTAGCCACCAAATTGCTAATGCCACACACCCTGCAGACTTGAGATATGTGTGATTGTTCGTTTTGTTCTTTATGTTTCAAACTTTTTACATGTCTATTTACATAAGTGTTAAATGTAATCCCAGTGCTCTGAGAGGCTGAAGAGACAGGAGGATGACAAATGTGAGCCCAGCCTGGGCCGCTTAGTGACCAGAGACACCTCATCTCCAACTAAGAGGGCTAAGGATGAATGCAAAGATGCCATGTTCAAGCCGCAGCACTGGAATAAAAACGGATAATAAGACATGGCCATGGTCCCAAGCGTTAAACATGCGGGCTAGCATTTCTGTTTTACTGAAACTACTACATAACTACATCTATTTATAGAACAGAGTGTGACGCTGCAGAACCTGTTTTCATTGTAAGGATCAAATCAGAGCAATGAGCAGAAACATCCCCTCAAGCATGAACCATTTCTTTGAAGAAAGAACAAAGTCCTCTCTTCTGGTTGAAAATATGCATCTTTGACTATAGTCAATCTACTATAGTATCAAGCACTTTATTCCTACACCCCAGCGGTCTAGAAGAGACTCAATTACAAGACAATATCACTACATACTTTGTAGCCCAGGCTGCCCCTGAACTCACTATGTAACCCAGGCTGGCCTTAGACTCACGGCAATCCATCTGCCTCAACCTCATAGGATCCAAGGTCCTTTCATGGTAGCCATTTCTTTGTCTTACTGGAAACCATTACTGGATGTTCTGTGCACCAACTTCGCGGCTACCCCAGGCTGGAGTTCTCGGAGAGAAAGATCCTGGAATATGAGGAATGCTCATTTTTATTTTAACAGAAATAAAAATAGTAATTGAAAAACATGTAAACTAAAGGTAAGTGTCCCTGGTTAGAATGCTGACTGCTGCCCGCGGTGAGCAGGGGCAGTCAGCAGCCTGATGGCCCAACCTCCAGGAGGAAACAGCAAAGCAGGTGTTCCCCTGGCCACTGTCATCCTGTTTCCTCCCAGGCACCCACTCAGCCAACCTGGAAGTGTCTACTCCTCTTGCACACTTGGCACATGACTATTTAGAATCAAATTTTGAAGAAGAAAAAGAGCAATGTTCATTTGTTTCATTACAACAATTTAGTAGGGACAATTGTGCGAAAAATAGAAAATGTCAAGTGGGCTATGAAAGCCCTCCAGCAGGAACGGCGCATCTAGATGCAAATATCGAATGGGAGCCCTCTCCAGAGAGTAGGCCCGAGGGGCATGCTTCACAGGAGCGAGAGCCAAGGCGAAGGAGCCCGGCTTCTGGGGTCCAGCACGCACAGAGGAGCCCTGCGACAGACCCTCCTGTTCAGGAGTGAGTGACAGGCAAGTCCGGAGGTGTCAGTCCAGAGCAATAGCCTCATCCCCCTCCAGTGATGCTGTTCTAACAATGCCTGGCTAGTACATACCTTCACTCTGGCAGAGCCGTCTGGGGCTGGTGGATGGGTGCCGTCCTGGGCCAGGCACGGGGCTGCAGGCAGGGGATTCCAAAGTGAACAGGGCACTTTCTCTGTTCTTATAGATCTCACAAATCTGTAAAGAGAAGAAAGAAAGAAAGAAAGGAAAGAAAGAGAGAGAGAGAGAGAGAGAGAGAGAGAGAGAGAGAGGGAGGGAGGGAGGGGGGAGGGAGGAAGAAAGGAAAGAAGGAAGGAAGGAAGGAAGGAAGGAAGGAAGGAAGGAAGGAAGGAAGGACAAAGAAAGAGCAGTGGCTGGTACTCTGGAAGAATACATCTCAGAGGTGTGACAGGAACCCAAAAAAGAAGCCCTTGGCTGACTGAGGACTCCAGTACGGTGAGGAGGACGTGGAAGTGCGTCCTAGCCAGGTGCAGCCAGAGGAAGGCAGGGTGCTCCAGGCAGCAGGGAGAGCGTGAGCGAAGGGCCGGGCAGCAGCAGGCTGCACCCACCTTCTCAATGATCTTCCCTGCGAAGCCCACGGGGGGGAGGCAGTGCGGGTTCTGAAGGTGGGCACAGGCCAGAACAAATTCTCAGCCAGACTGGAGTGCGCAGACTTCATTCCAGACTCGGGAATCAGCCCCACCATCATCTGGAACCCTAAAGACCAAGAAGCTCTCCCAGGAGATCCACCTCTCACTTCTCCTGCACCCACACACCCAATCCAACCTGCCCCACGTGGCCTAGTGACCCTGAGTATGATATCTTCCCATAGCCACAGCCGAAGCCAGATATTATTAGAACAAAATCACTAGATAGGAATGAGACTGTCAGTCTGGGCTGACACCTCGTCACTTGCCGTGGGCTGAACCCACTTCTTAACAGGGAAACCCAAAAAAGCAGAAACCTTCGCCTTGGTGTCCTAATTCTCCACACTTAGTCCTAATCTGCAACTTGTTTCAAGCTCTCTCTGCTCCACTTAAATTAAAACTCTGCAAAAAATTATGTTAGTTCTCCAGTGGTAGGAAAAAAAGAAAATAAAGCACATTGCATTCTCCAATCTCAGTGACATTGGGCAACTGTTGCAGTGCAGGGCCCGGCTAAGGGCAGGGAAAAGCAGACTTGCCCGTGACGTGTGTGAGTCTGGGTAGTAACATTGCTTCTTGGCACCAGGACATCACAGAAGGAACTTAGGAATCAGAGTGGTGGGTCAGGATACAGCAGGTGATGGACAGGAGTTGGTATCACCAAGGAGACTCTGGAAGGACCATTGAGAGGAGAAGGTGGCCATTTATCAGTCAAATTAAATGCTAATTAAATGCTGTACTATTCTCCTGACTCTTTTAGTATCACTTATTCCCATAAAGATACTTAGCATGAGAATTCTTTGAAGACACCAAGGGGACACCCCTAACGTAGGTTCGCCTCCTGGCTTGGTAATTGATTCTACCAGCAGAGAAGCTCCAAGTGGGGAAAGTGCTCACACACAGAATTTGTTGACTGAGGATGAAAAGAAGACACTGGAAACTCCAGGTATATGAACAGTGGCTAAACTTCTCTAGGCCTCAGTCTTCTCTTCTGTCAATGAGAGAGATTGGAAATATATTCTTTTATTGATAGGGTTTTTTTTTTCAAAAAAAGGAAGGGACAACAGAAACATCTAGCAGTGTCCTTGCCCCCAATCCTACCTTCACAAAGGAAATGGCGACACTACAACATCCCTTCTGTGGCATAAGGGAACAGCACATCTTCTGTCCTGATAATATTTGAGCTATTGAATCAGAGCCAGCAGAACACTGCCTTTTAAATGAGAAAACTATATCCCATTGATTTAAATCACACTGAACCCAGTTTGTATTACTTCAGACAAATTCAAGATTTTAAGGGAATGTCATTTAAACTATCTAATATGATACTGTGAGACACTGCATAATAGAGCACATCGAAAACAGTTCAATATCATTAGTCCTGTCTTGTATCAGTCTCTTCCTTGAAAATAAAACTCTCCTGTGCTTGAAATACTTACTATTAGAGGGAGTGAAGGTCATGGTATTTGCAACACAGACTCACCTGGCTTCTGCTCACAGGGCCCTAGGGACTGTGCATGCAACTCACAGATGAGGACATTGATGCCCAAGAGAGAAAGCAATGTGCCCAAGACATCCACAGTGTGTATGAGGAAAAACTAGCAGGCCGTGCCCCCGGTTCCCCACAAGCGACCACCAACTCTGTGGGGGGAGGCCCACACTAAGGACAGGGAAAGCTGGCTTAGCAGTCACGCCCCCACTGCGGGGCCTTGTCCTGACCGCCCTCCTCTCCCTCCCTGCTATTTCCCCAGTGGCTCTCCAGCTCTGGCTGAGTACCTCACCTCCATCTGCTGCCATTCTCCCCTTCCTCAAATGCACGTATGCACAAATGCATGTGCCTCTTACCACTGTGCCCCTGCCTCCTTGCACAGCCCCGTGCAGGCTCCCTATGTCCCTCACATGTCCTCTCCCTGCCCGCCTTCCCTGGGCTCTACTTACTCCACCTCAGCATTATGCCTTCCTTCTTTCTCTTTCTGTCACCTTCTTTGTTTCTTTCTTTCTTTCTTTCTTTCTTTCTTTCTTTCTTTCTTTTTTCTTGCTTTCTTTTTGTTCATTTTTCTTTCACTCCAGTCCCGAGGATCTAACCCGGGTCTTCACACATGCCAAGTAAACTCTCTACCACTGAACCTAGCCCCAGTCCTTTCTTATTGTGTTTTTTGGTTAGATGCCACTACGTTTCTCAGACTGGACTTGAACCCGAAAGACCCTTGCTTGCTAGAAATCTCTGAAATGGCTGGGTTACAAGCAGGTGCCACCACCCTGGATCTTGATTCTTTTCTTAAGGGTCACTTTCTCCTCTGAGCTCTGGGAGAACGCATTTGCAGCACTAGGCTAGCTGGCACTTAGCATTTATGGCTTCAGGCTTCTACCTGGTTCTCTGGCCCCTAAATGTCCAATCCCTTTACCCAGGTTGCAAGCCCCTTAGGATCAAATGCTGACTTGACTATGTCCAACATAGAAGGGACCACAGAGGAAGTCACAGGTACAGTGGGAGCACTTGCACCAGACAATGTCAGAGACAGAGACATAGTCACCACTAAAGCAAACTCAGAATGTGCTGATGGCCAGTGTGTCAGCCAGAACAGGGGTCCCCAACGACTGGGCCACATATTGGTACTAGTCCATCCATGGCCCATCGTGAACCTGGAGGTGCAGCACAAGGAAATAGCAGGCCATCTTGTGAAGCTTCATGCCTGTTGACATCTACTCCACATTGCTAGCATCACTGCCTGAGATCTGTCTCCTGGCAGATCAGCAGCTGCACTAGAGTCTCCTTGGAGGACAACCCATTGTGAACTGTCCATACCAATGATCCAGGTTGCATGCCCTTTATGAAAATCTAATGTCTGACACCACAGCTGACCCCTACTCCTACCCCCAGAAACGCTCTCTTCTACAAAACTCGTTCCTAGCACCAAAGTGACTGGGGACCACTGAGCTAGGAGGCCCAGAGACAATACACGCTCGTGGGAATGTGAAGAGAACTTAACAAAGAGACTCTTTACAGGTGTGGATGGGCGTATACATGCAGAGTTAAGAGAACCAGGGAGAGGAGGAAGTGTCCCAGGACTGCATCACACATGGACTGCAGGGAAGAGGAGAAAACAGCGCTGCCAGAGAGCTGGAAGACCTCAAGCCATGGAGAAGGTGCCAGTACTTAAGCAGGGAGGCACCAGAGAGAAACTGCCCCGCCTCCCTCTCCTCCCACTCCCACCTGGTGCCTCCCATTGGCTAAACTCAACAGGAAGCCTCACACGGGTGATTGTAAAATAGAACAATTAGAAAAATGACGGGGATGTGCCTATCACTGCATCAATTCTCAGCTGGGGACAAATGGTACCCAAAGTGAGCTGGCAGAAATGACTTCAAAAGAGAATTCCTTTCTCCCCGAGGATAAGGGAGATGTGGTAAGGTCACCTGTGTGTTCCATGAAACAGCTTTATGTCCAAGGCTTAGATATTAAATCTTTCTTTTCATTGTACAGTATAAATATACCAAGGAAGGGATAGAAAGTGGGTGGATGGAATCAAACACCTTAAAAATAGATCAAAAAGAAAGATAAAGCACAAACAGAAATCTAAATGATGAAGTCCTTAGAGGTTAGCTCGGCCCTCACCTCCCCAAGACCCAAAGCAAGGTTAAAAAATAAAGATAAAGGGAGGGAGAGGGATGAATGGAGACTAACAAGGAGCAGGGCACCATTCGCCTTCACTATCTCATTTAAGCCTTTGTAATAATCCCATGAGAGCAGGGTTCAAATCCTCTTAAATAAATGAGAAAACTAATACACAGAGAGATTCATTAACTTGCCCAAAATCCCAGCGTTAGGCTGAGCCAGCATCTGTACACAATGTAACACCAGAGCCTATATGTTTAAACAGTATATTAAAAATGCCTTCAGGAATGAACAAAGGAGTGAACAAGTGTAGTGAATTAGTGCAGTGGTTCATTGTCTCTTCTGCATTGGCTTTTGCACTGGCAAAACCTAGAGAACTTGCGGAATTCCTACTTCCGGTGACTTTCTCTTCCCAGACTACCACTCCTCAGAAGGAAGCGCAACCATCATCTAAAGCAGAGTTCTCAAACACTTCAGGTTTCAGAACTCTCTACCTCTTAAAATGTTTTGAGAGCTGCTAAAGAACTGCTGCAGACATGAATCTTGGTGCCTCTGGAAAACTCTTCCACACAATCCCGAGTGAATGAACGTTGTTAGGAAACCAATTTGACCATGGAAATCCTCTTGGAAAGGCCGTGAGGATTTGCCAGTTATCTCCAGACCATTCTGAGAATCATCAATGTATTTATTTTATTTCACTAAAATAAAGTAAGCCACATCCATACATACTGTCAGCATGGAAAACATGAGCTTGGGGATATTTTTTCTTCCTCCTCTCTTCTTCATCCATGCCTACAAGAGCTGGCCCAAGCGTAGACAGAGGCCAGCTCCGCTGCCTGAGGGTGGTTGAGGAGTCCGGCTGCAGTGGTCACCTGTCAGGCAGCAGGCCTTCCAGGTGCGTCATCGGGGAGCAGGCGTGGCAGGCAGAGCAAAAACCTGTACGGAGAAGCTGAGCCCCGGACAGCAGCTTGGGGTGGGGGCTTCAGGACGCACAAGCACAGCAAGCTGCCACCCAAAGCAAGCGAACGGGAGGGAAAGGGACGTGAGAAACGAGGATGCGGGCTCTGGGGGCGGCTCTGGGGGAGACTGAGGAGCGCTTGCTCTGTGATTCTATTCATCTTCGGAAGGCTCGGCTGGTGCTCCTGGGTATCACAGGGAGACAGGAGGAGGGAGGGAGATCCCTCCCTCCCACGCTTCCTGAAAGCTGGGCCACTGACTGGCCAAAATCTTGGCCTCAAGCAAGCTCAGAAAGGCAGCCAGAAAAAATGGTGGATGGCATGCTGCATGTATTCACTTGATGTGAAATGATGTCCTTTAAAAACCTGGTTTTATACTGTATCTTTCTTTTTTGCTGCCTTTAAGCTATTTGATTTCATCCACCCACTTTCTATCCTTCAGTGAGTATATTTATACTCTGCAATGAAAAGAAAGACTTCATATCCTCAAACACGAAGCTCTTTCATGGGAAGTGTAGGTGGTGTCATCTTACCTCCTTCTCCTCGGGAAGAGATGAATTCTCTTTAGAAACTGTCTCTGCCACCTCCACCTGGCTCTAGGCACAGTTCATTGCCAGCCAAGAAGCAGGGACGTGACAGACTCATCCCCATCATCTTCACAGTTATCCCCATTTTTCCAGGTGCTGAGCACTAAGACACATGAGCACAAACACTATTTCTAATTTGCGTAACAATGTCCTGGAGAAAACACCATGGTCCCTATGTAATAGATGAAGAAACTGAGGCAGCAAGGAGGATTGTGCTTTAGTCACCCAGTAAGTGCTGAGCCACCATTCGAACCTAGGAGGTTTCACAAGCCAAGCCTATGCTCACTCAGTTCCTGCCTTTCCTCCCTGATCAGCACATCCTTGCAGGGCACCCTTGCGCATCCCGAGCCCTGTCAGCTGCCATATCAGCCGCAACGCTCCAGAGACCAGCACTGACCTCTGATGTGCTGATTCCCCAGCTGAGGCGCAGCTGGCCCAGCTGCAGCTGAGAACCATGTAAAAGGCAGGACTCTGGCCTCTTGGGCCTGCAACGGACAACTTCTGCTTGAGCTGTGAGGGAAGCCACTGCGTTCTCTCCCTTTTCCAGAGATGATGCCCTGGATGCTTTCCTCGCTACCCCAGCCCATTCAAAGTCCCTGCAATTTTTACCACTGTTTAAAAATGCATCAGTTTAATCTCCTTCTTGTTCAGTCTGTACATTTTCTCTCATTTCCTTGGAGGACTGAACTCTCCCTGGACTTATGAAAAGAGCACAGAAGTTGAACATGGCCAATTTCATACAACAGGGGAAAGGTGTGGAGGGAAAAACCATGGGCTTTATTATCCCCAAATAACAACATTTTGAAGGGTCCTGCCATTGGCTATTTTCTTGAGTCCTAAGAGAGTAACATAAGCAAATGCAGCAATTTGAAAGATAGCCTGATCCCAGCCCCACATTTAAATGCATCCGTGTAGGTGCTTGTCTAGCAGTGCCTATCTGTGGACGTGTGAGGAAGATGTTCACAAGGACAGTGTTTTACTCAAAACCGATTCCAGGTAGACTTGGCCTTCAGAAGGTCCAAGAAACTGCAAGGAAGCAAAGATGTTTAAGCCACAAAGTAGCTGCCAACACACCTACATCTTCTAAATGATGGGAGAGCAATAAATCACCGCTGCTCCAAAGTGTGCTCTTGACACAAGTGCCTGGAGCTCCCGCCACACTTCATCTTCCTCAGCCCATCCCACCCCTACACCCAGAGCCACCTATGCTCTACAATAATCAGGGATTCTCAGCACCAACAATGCCACAGTGCTCATCATTAGGACGTGTCTTTCCTGGGGGACATTCTTAGGAACTGGTAAATAGGTGCCTGGAATCTGGACCTCTGCCCTCCCAGTTTTCTCTGCCAGAGTTAAGGTTCCTACTAAACAAAGAACAAGGTCACCAACCCCAAATCTTTTTGCTCTAACAAGCCATACATCAGTTATGAAAGAGGAAGAGGGGATGCTGAGACATGGTGTCCAGTGGGTGGCCTTGGAATTTGAGCTGGAAAATGCCACATGAAAAATAAAACAGTGGAGAGTCACACGAAACTAGGAAGAAAGTCCTGCAGATTTTCCTGCAGCTGTCACTGCGGTTCCCAGAGTGTACCAAGACCCTGGGGAGCCCAGGAACAGAGACATCTGCTCATATGGTTCCACCCACATATGTTTGACCTCAGAACCATCTTTTTTGTGTAACTAAGAATTGCATGGAATAGTCCTCTGACAAGTTTGGGGGAAATGCTATTGTAAGATAAAAGAAAATGTGGATTGTTTCTCTCAAAGGATTTTCTCACAACACAGTTGTTTAAAGAAAATGACAGAGAGAAGGAGAGAAAGAAAGAGAAAGAAGGGAGAGAGAGAACAGGTGGTCAGTATGGCTTAGATCAAACTGGTACCATGGCTGGCAAGCCTCCCTTCTGTTCGGGAATCTCTTTTTAAACCTTCTGCAAACATTCGTGCTAATTCTGTATGTGCTAAAATCTACATAGTGTATTCACATGTGGATGTCTGTGCTGGTAGAGGTGATGGTCCCAGAACAAGGGCTCTCTCAATGAAGAAAAACAAGTTTACACTTAAGTTCCTTCAGAAAGACTCCACGGCCCTTGGGCACCTCACCAGGGCAGAAAATGCTGTCAGTGGAGTTTTCCAACCACGCATTAAAAATTAGAATTAAGATGCAATACCTTCAAGTATTTTTCTCTCTTACAGCTAATTAGATCAGGATCAGATGAAAGCCAAGGCATCTAGGAAGAGGATTCTTGCTTTACATTCCATGGAGATTCCAGGGTTCCCAATCACTGTTTGAGGATTGTCATCACGTGACTGTGATGAGGGGATTTGATGTCACACAAATGAACAGTCCTGGCCTGGATCTCTCTGTACTTTCTCCAAGTCACTTCTTAGAGAAAAACCATTCCAGACAAAAACAGCCAAAGAGGTCTGCTTTGGGTTCACAAGGAGAGGCATCCATGGCTGGGCCCCTTGACCCAGCCTGGTCCCAGATGGCAATGTGTTATAAATAGCACAGTGTTGAAAAGGAAGTGAACAGGAAAGGCATCACAGCGGTTGAAGATCTACTGGGGTCAGCACACTGCCAAGAACCTCAGGCATGTCTCTGAGCCACACTTTCCATTTAGGGAAGCAGTGGGTCTACGCCAGGCAGATGCAGAAATGAGGGCCACGTGCAACTGTTGTTCTA